>CAAKHG010044225.1:0-16245 GCA_901007715.1 Dactylopterus volitans
TTTCAGATTGTACCGAATTAACACAGGCAGCGTGCTACTGGACACACAAGGCTATTGCACACAAGACAATTCATACGACACAAATCATACAAACTGTACAAAGATACACACGCACACACACACACACACACACATAGGGTGCGTATCAGACAGCTACCGTACAAACACACTCATACACACACCTCACATATTTCTCAGAGAAAGACTGATTGAACCGAGTTGACATCTCACAACCTTTCTATGACACACACATACAAACACACACACACACACACACACACCCTGTGAGGTCCGAGTGTGTGTTTCATATGTCCACCAGCTGCGAGGGAGACTTCCACTGCATGATCGTTAGCACGCATACGCATACGCATACGCATACGCATACGCACACGCACACACGCACACACACACACACACACACACACACGCACACAAGGCCTAAATCCATGCCCCACTAACACACTGGGCTCACATTTCTAATCCAAGATCAATAAAATGGTGGCAGCCAGCAGGAGATCCGACTAAAACCGAGCCGCTGGGCTCCACAGCTCTCCCACTGCCATTTGAAATGGCCGCAAAGACTCGACGCATGCCATGGTCAGACCTCCGTAACCCTCCATCAGCCGAGTGACACAGAAACTACAGAGCAAAATGGTTTGTTGTAGCACTTTTGAGTTCCCCTCCAGCTCTGGTGTAAGTGAAACAAAACTCCATTTTCCTGTAAAATATTACTGGATCTCTAACAAATAAAAATCTGCACCAACTGGTTCTTGAAAGACCAGATTCTACTATTCTAAAATGTCTAAAATTCATTCGTCATACGCTTCTATCCAAAGCGGCTTGCACGTGAGATCTCAATAATATAAGCAAGAATCTAGTCAGGAGAGAGGGGGGCAGGTAACAGTCCTGAAGCCAGATGAGGCCTGAATAAGATGGAGGTGCCCACGGTCGGGTTGGAGATTGTGGCTGTCAGCAGATGTGGGACGACACTGCAGATGGAGAAGTTCTGAATGTAAAGCGTTCCGTGTTTGGTGAGAGGCAGAGCTGTTTAGAGGGCGAGCGATGGACGGGGGGGTTAAAGGTCACAAACAGGGAGATGAGATTACAGCCCTCAATTCCTTTTTTCGCTGCTGAAAGGATCAGCATTCTGTCTCCTAAATTTACCTCAAACTCAACTGTTCCATCTGAACCATCTCGACTGCATGGTGCTGACTCCACTGCACTGCACTCTACTGTACTCTAGTATCAGGTACTTTTCTTGGGGTTGTTTTCCATTCCACGATAGTACCACCTCAGTGTAGCTTCACGTCATGGCAGCCGTGAAGAGTGGGCTGGACCCTCAACACGACATAGACATCGACCACGGTGTGATCTTTCTGGTGTCCAGTTCTGTAAGTAAAAAAATCAAAACTGCGGCTGCTCATGATGTCATGACGATTCTCTCTGACCAGTCAGAGGTGTGCAGTGTTTTCACATCACCTATTAGTACCTCATAGTACCTGTTTTTGTTTTTTTTTTAACCCCAGGAGAGCAGCTAATAAAAGTGATATATGGGACCAGGTACTTTTCTCCCAATGGAAACCCCCAAAAAGGTGATTAGAATAGAGAAGAGTGAAGTAGAGCCCAATCCTAACCTTCAGACTACAAACTAAAGCCCCTTCTCACCATGCAGTTTGGTTCTGTTCGCTTTTGTCTGCGTTTCCACTGACAAAAGTTGTGGATGGTACTTAAGAACCCGGACCCTCCCGATCTTGGTGACTCCTCCCTTGGGGTACTGAGCACACTGATCCTGTATCTAAAAGGGTGGAGCTCGATACACTGCAGTCGCTGATTGGTCACACAGATCGAGACGCAACGTTGGGAATAAATCACGAACGCGCCATGTTTGAAGACATCATCCATTTCACAAGTGGAGAGATTCCAGACTTTCGGTTTTTCTGTGGAAAACGGCAGCGCGAAAATAGGGGGAGGAGCTACAGCAGGAGCTGGACGGAGCAGCGAGGAACCAGAAGGTTCTGCAGCTGGTCTCAGAGAGGCTGCGGAGGGCTTCCAGCCAACGGCCGAGCAACGAAGGACCAAAAGCTAAAAGCTCCGCAGTGATTGTCAGGTTTTTTGGGTTTTTGTTTTTTTTTGGTCTGCATCTGTCATCATAGTCTAAAACCACAAAGAGTGACAACTTTTTTTTTATGAGATTCATGCATTTTTTCCTCCCAGTGTGTGTGTGTGTGACCTCCCAGGGAGCTCGTTTGTTGATCTTTGAGTTAAGTGATCTTGTGAGGCAGCGAGGGAGCGATGCACCACAGTGAGTGGAGAGGGGAGGGGGGGGTAGGAAAGAAGTAGAAAGATGAACAGGGGACGGGAAGCAGGTGGCGCTGGTGGAGTCTGATGAAGAGAAGGATGCTGGTTTTTGGGGGGGGGGTTTGCCACCTCCCACGTGGTCATGAGAGTGCAAAGGGATTCTTTGTTTTTGGGGAGATGGAGTCCCGATAAGTGAAGGTGTCCCAACAAAGGAGTCGAGCCGAAGATGAAAGGAACCTTATGAAAGAGTGAAAGAACTGCTCAGCCCACTTTTCTTTTTCCAGCATGATTCATCAATTGTCCACAAAGTGACCCAACAAGGGCTGGCAAGTGGGGCCGTACATGCTTGTGCACATTCACTAAGTAGGAGTGAGACCATCACCGGGGCTCAGAGTCGGGTCGGGAGCCCAGGCTTCCCGGGCCCATCCCCCCGGCGTGCAGGAGCCCATCAGGCACCGAACCCAGTGAACCGCCGCGGCCACACGGCGAGCTGCTGCCCCCAGAGACCCAACGGGGGACAAGCCGGCACCAATGAGCCACCCAAGCAAGCGCACACCGGAGCGGGGCCACAGAGCCCTCAGGCCCCCATTAAAGACCACAACAGCTGGAGTGGTGTGGACAGGAAGACGTGGAGGAGGTTCCACATGATGACCGTCTGGAACAAGCCACGCCTACCATGCACGGTACGTTCTGCAGAGGAGGCGCGAACTAGATCCAGGGTTTACCATTCTAATGCGGAACATAGAGAACCAAACTGAGCTGCTTGGTGGAAACGGGGCTCGAGTCTTACTCCCCTAATTGGCCATTAAAGGTGTGACAGCCAAAATGGCCTCACTCTGCAGCAGAAATACTTCCTTTGGCCCTCAGTGTGTAGCAAGTGCACACACACACACACACGCAGTATCCACACATTAGACAGTACAATCCACCTTGCCAGGGTGTGTGTGTGTGTGCGTGTGTGTGTGTGCGTGCGTGTGTAAAGTAGGTCAGAGGATATGTAGTTCAAAACATCCCGTAGACTTGACCTTTTGTTCTGCAGTTCCCACGGTAACCAAGGAGGGGTTGTGTTGGAGTGGAATGGGGCGATCGAGAGAAAGAGCGAGAGGGAAAAAATTCTGCTCAAATTACGAGAAAAAACGGTCTTCTCCGGGTTTCCCGCCGCTCAGTCCAGCGGCGACACACACTCGGCCTGTTAGCGGCTCCCCGAGGTTCGCACACATTCAGTTAGCCGCACACACTCGTGGACGGCGAGCATGTGAGGGGCTTTGCCTCTGCACACGCCCCACGAGGCAGTCGAGACTCAGCTCTAACTGAAGAGGTTTCACAAAGTTGCTCATTTCCAGGGGCTCAAAGGTAATTAGACGCACTAATATTGATAAACGTGAAGATTGTTTTTCAGCATTTGGATAAATGTTTTGATGTCCACAACCCCTGGACCTCACCGATGGCCTTTCTTGCAGCTGCTCCAGATGCTGCTTGTCTGTGGGTCTTCCTGCCTTCAGCTGAGGTCTGGTGGGTTGGGGTCTGGCGACTGACTTGCCCACTGAAGAATCTTCAGTTTCTCCGCCTTGAGTGCCATCCACCACAGCCGCTCCTAACTTCAGTTCAGCCATTTACTGACTAAACAGAGTGCAAGATTTTTGGAAAACAAGACTGTCCACGCTGAGCAGGACTGCCAACATTTCGATGCATGAACCAAACGTAGATAGTTGTAAAAGCCGGGTAGATGTTCATATAGAACAGTATAATTCCTAATGATGTTTTTGTGCGGCGGGAGAGGCAGTTTCTCCAGCAGCGACAGGCTCTCATGCGGGGAGACGGTTCCACAGAGAGGGGGAACCAGGGTGGACAGCCTCCCCGTGGGAGGGAGAGCAGGTGAGTGTATGAGGGGCAACGTGTTCTGTGCATGATATCATCAATCATATCCACCTTTACTCAAGCAAAAACATGTCCACAGCACTAAGTTCCTCACGGATCTAACATCTGATTTTTGCTCTCAGAATTGCGTCAGAGCTTCCCCCAGGAGGGTCCGAGCCAGGTCCACCCTCGAGACTCTCAGGATCTTGCAGGACACACAATGGTGCTTCCTGGCATTCAGACACGCTTCAGTTGGAGGCACCAAGATGTGTGAAGTGAATCTCTGTGAATTTTTGCTGCTACAGCAAATGTCCAGAACGTCCTTCACTCTGGTGCAGTCTTGGGTCCAGACATTTGCTCGTTCCGTGTTCTGCTCATGTCCTTCTAAACCGTCACTGACTTGGGTGGACAGAAAAGATGTAGGAGAGAGTTTACTGTGGAAATTTCTATTGAATCCTGGAGGGCTCGTGATCTCAGGTTACTCTGCTTTGTATAATGATAGAGTGGTGTGTGTGTGTGTGTGTGTGTGTGTGTGTGTGTGTGTGTGTGTGTGTGTGTGTGTGTGTGTGTGTGTGTGTGTGTGTGAGAGAGACGGCGGGGGCAACACACATTGCACCAGCCTCTATGTCTGCTGGGAAATAATCTAATTAGGAGAAAGCCAACGCCTACTGCAGTATGGTGTGTGTGTGTGTGTGTTTGTGTGTGTTTTGGTCTTATGTTGCATGCTACAGCTCATAACTCACGGGCTTAAGGTTATAATTTGTGTGTAGATGCACGTGTGTGTGGTGGAGTGTGTGTTCAGGTCAGGGTGTTGGACTGTGGTTAGAGATTAACTATCAGATTAACCCCGTACTGGCCAGAATGACCCACTTCATGGTGTGTACACACACTCACAGACACACACAGACACACACACAGACACACACACACACACAGACACACACGCAAACGCGCATGGCCAGCAGCAGATGTGGTTTACTGTGACCTGCATATGAACACTACCACCGTTGAGAGGCCATTCCATTCCTTATTACCCGAGATACCGCGCCAACAACCGCTTGAGTGAGAACGGAGCAGAGCCGGACACGGTTTCGGACCGGATCTCGATGCGTTCCGCTCCGAGGTGAAGAACTCGGAGGCGAGACCGTCTGCCGCGGAGACGCAGGCGGCTTCCATCTGTCCGCTCGCCGGTGAGGTTCCGGGAGGCGGAGCGGCCGAGTCTGGGTGAGCTGCAGACAGGCGGCGGTAATCTCCAAGCTGTTAAAACTCAGACCAGGTCCCACGGTGTTGAAATGATTCCCACTTAACTCTCCGAACTTCCATAATTTTGTGCGTTTCCATCTATTCTGAGCAGCGGGGTCGTCACCCATCACCTCTGCTCATGGCTATTGGACGAGCCGCAGGCGCCGCCATTTCATTTCAACATGGGAACGCATGTATGCAGCTGATGGTTGGTTTCTAACCACCAGTCACTAGTGGCACTTTTCCACTACATGGTACTCTACTCTGGTATAAAGGTACTTTTCTGGGGGTTGTTTTCCATTAGAAGATAGTACCGCTTCAGTGTAACTTGTAGGCATGACGACACTGCGCAAAACTGCTGTGATGTCATCCTCAACGCGACATACAAATGCACGCAGCGACACAGAGACAAACAAGAGGACAGAAGCGACCGATTGACTCTTGATATGTGGCTGTTTTTCTTAAAGCATGGAGACAATTTTAAAGTTAAAAAAACTAAAACCGCGGCCGCCACAGTGACTTGGTAGTTTAAAAATGGTGACACTAAGTATTTCAGGCGTGCTGTGCAATGATGACGCAGTGATGCTGCGACGATTCTCACTGACCAATCAGAGTGTTTTCACGTCACCTTTTAGTACCCGGGAGCACCTGGTCGGAACCCCAGGAGAGCAGCTACTGAAATGATGGAAAACCGGATAAAGGAGAGTTGATTAGAGTAGAGTGATCGAATAGAGTCGGTTCCATGGAGTGGAAAAGCGCCACATGTGACTGTTGGTTTGGTCGCTCAACAGGAGTAATGGAATTTTCTGCTTTTTTAAACATGGCTGAGGCGGAGAAAAGGGGCCGACCGGAGGTAAAGTTAGCGGCAGCTCGTTAATGACTCTTAGTTAGTGTAGCTTAGTATAGTTAGCCTAGCAAGACCCAAGACACGTTTGGTTTGAATGTGGAGTACAAATAAACTTAACTTGCACTTACTGAAGACGCTGCGCTCTGTGTGTGCGTGTGTGTGAGTGTGTGTGTGTGAGGAGCCAGGCAGGACAGACTGCGTTCAGACTGGGATGAATAACTTATTACGGCTTCTCCAGTGTGTGTAATAATGTCGTTTTTTGGGGGTAATTGTACGTCCTAAACATGTCCCGTCTGTAATTGCTCTGTGGGTTACTTGCCTCTACGTAACTGGTCACTAAAACAACGAGGCGTGTGCTGAGTTGATTCAAATAAATACGCTACACTCAAAAAAATAAAAAAACAGCAAACCATGAGAGGCTTCTTGATGGGAAGACGCAGGCTTGACAGACAGCTGGTTACACTCTTCCCTCAAGGACCCGTTTCACGAAGCTCATGGAGGGAAAATATGAGGAAACATTCAAGGAAGCAACGCTTGACAATGGTGGCAGCATTGTGGCTGCTGCAAACATCCCGGAGAAGAAGCACGGGTGGTCTTCTCTGCGTTGCGCGGGTCATAACCCTCCAACATGTGATCAACGCCGCGTTGAAGCATCCAAGCACTGAAAAAAAAAAAAAGCTATCGGTGGGCCTCAAGAGCGAGCTAGCTAGCAAATGGCCACGCCTGAGCAGAGCCACGTTCAAGGCGGAGGAGCACGTTCTACACCATCAGGCGACTGCTCGAGAGAAGGCGGGCCCATAACCGCAGCACCGTACCTGCACTTGAAACCAGACCAGTGGAGCCTGCTGGGAGAACGTTCAACAGCCCGCAGGCCGTTTGAACGTGCCGCCGCGTTCATGAGCGGACAGAAAAATGCGACAATATCGGCATTACCTCCGCTTGCGAGTGGGGCGGGGGGGCTACCGAAGCAGCCCCACTGAGTCAGTGAGTTGCCGGAGCACGGCGCCTCCTCAAATAACCTTCTCCAGTTTCAGCTGCAGGTAGAAAAGCCCTCAGATGAGCTGAGACAAAGAGGAGCGAATGAATCATGCAGCGCTCGGAGACACACGGAGATCGAGGATGCGCCGGCTGCCGGTTCACGGTCGCCCGACGACACGCGCGTCCCGTTACATCGCTGGATGATTTATTCACCGAGGTCGAATGTCTCCGCTTCTTCAGCCCCGAACCTTCAGGTTCAGTGGAGAGTCACAGAAAAACATTCACAAACATTCACAACATTACATGAAAACAATTATCCGATCAAAAAAGCAGCAAAGTCGCAGCCATGAACCAGCCAACCGACTGCACTCTCACTTCCTGGTCATATTGATCGCTGATCATCAAGCAATATCCAGCGGAGCTTCAATTGAGCGTCCGTGCGCCACGATGAACACGGTCATCCAGTGACGTGATGAAGGCGCTGACCTTCACACACACACACACTCCGAGGCCGCGGTTCAGGAGTGTGTGCGATTGTGTGCGTTTGCCTGCAGGCTCTGCACATGCGCTGTCACGCCACAGCTTAACGGACGCGTCAGATGACGCACACACACACACACACACACACTCGCACACACAAGACGCGACAACGCTGACGGCTAAAAACCAAGAAATTAACTCACACACACACACACACACACACACCAGCGGGTGAGTGAAGCTGATGGTTTAATTCCAGCCAGGAATGCTGGAATCAACACAAATCCTCCTGCCAGTCTGGACCGCCCCTTCGGCCATGGAGGGAATCGACCAATCAGTGCGGCCTACAGTTTTGCAAGCGCGCTGTTGTTGTTGTTGGCTCGTGTGTGTGTGTGTGTGTGTGTGTGTTCTCATACCTGATAGTAGGTCCTGATGTGTCTGGTGAGAACAGTCAGGTTGTGAAGGCGAAGAGACGCATCATTGTTGACGTTCTTGTTCAGCCTCTGATTGGTTGGGTTGGGGTCACTATGGAGACACATACACAGACGCCGCAGCGGCCCTTAGATTGATCTAATTAGCGGCCGTTTAAGCTAAAGATCGCTCCGCACAAAAGGCCACGCTCGTCCCGCTGCGGTGCGGCAGGATTCGTGCTGGCGTCCACACGCGCCGGCTGCTGCCAGCCCGATTTGCATATATGAGCCGGGTGAAGTCGCGCCGGCGACGTCATTTTTGATGTCAGAGCTCCGCTCGCTTCTGTCGCCAGTTTCACCATCACAAAAGGCTCTTCCACAGAGGTCCATTCCGCTGGCAGCCATGGAGACGGCCGTCCCTGCTGCTGCGGTTTAGCTCGAGAGCCAGAACGGCCTCCACTCGGATGACCTCCGGAGCAGCAGTCCAGGCTCCCGCCATTGTGAAGCACCTGAACGCGTCACGCCGCCAGTCATGTGTGCCGGGCCACAGGAGGAGGACTAGGAGGCAGAGGGTTGGTGGTCTCATTAGCAGGAGTGACTGAGCAAGAGGAGGAAAGAGAGACCCGTGATTCCTTCGAATGGACTGACGACGAGGCGCAACTGTGCGCCGGCGGCGGCGGCGGAGAAAACACCGCCTGGGAGGCGCCTTTTTACGGCCAATCGGGGAGTGATCACGGGGCCACGCATCACTCCTTCGAAATGAACAACCGCAGCGCTACTTTACTCTAAAAAGGTGAGGCAAAAACACTGAAGACCACCGGTTTGGTGGGACAGAATCGTCAGTGATGACACTGACGATTCTGTCCCACCAAACCGGGCGTCGTTAATGTGCGCGCCATTTTTAAACAGCTGCCGTGGAGAGGCCGCAGATTTCAGTTTTTTTTCCAACCCATCTCCAATTCAGCCGTCACCTCCACTGCTGGTGACGGCCAATCAACACAGATTAGCGTCCGTTTCAGACGACAGGCTCCATGTCAGCTTATCTCAACGCTCATTTTGGGTTCCCAAAGTGACTCTCACCTTCTGCCTCACACAACTTCCACTTTTCTGTGCTCCGGTGTTCCTGTCTTCACACCTCAGCTGGTGCAGATTCACTTCTTTCGCGGTTTCCACGTCCACGATTTCAACATCTTCTGTTCAAAGGACATTTCAGCTTCACTCCGAGCTCACACAACTGCCATATCAGCTCAGAACTTTCTTCAGCACTTCCTACTTCCATTGCCAGCCACTCCCAACGTCTCAGTATTTATGTTCAAGAAGGCCTCAGAGACACACAGATTCCATCCTGGCCTCCATCTTCCTCTTCCTCCTCCTCCTCCTCCTCCTTCGCTGCTGTTAACCCACTTTCTCATCCACCCCCAGCAGGCACCCGCCACCCCCCATGTCAGCCCAGGAGAACAATGGCATTATCATCATTGTCTTTGAAGACAATAAAGACAAATGTATGGACATGTGGTGTGATTGAGGTCAGGGGGGTGGGAATATGTGAATGATGCATCCAGCAAACGTGAGATTCCGTACCAGAGAGTATTTATATTATGAAGGCAGCGTCTGGGTCCTGTGGTCCGGATGCTCTTTGGAGCCTTTTCACACTTGAAAAACTGAGTCCTGTGAAAGTATTTCCTAACAACTATTGTGTGGAGCCACAAGCTAACGCGCTTTGTTCCGCTGGGCTCAACTGCTCCTAAAAAAAAAAACCCCACAGCAACAAAACTAAATGTCACCTGCCAATTTATAGCCACTTTTCTTCTCTCAATCGATTCAAACTTAGACCTCAGAGTCCAAAGACGGTCGTTAAGGACACCATAGTGTCGCTGATCCACCGAGCCTCTTCAGATCTGGGTTGTGCCATGAAATCGGGTCAAGACTTGATGGTCCACTTATATCAAAAAAGGACAAAGGAAACTCCCTCAAGGACAGTAAAGTCCACATTCTGAAAGGAAAACACAGATGACGCACATGCAGCCGTAACCCGCGGTAACCCACGGTAACCCACTGTACCCCAGCTGTCTCCGCCCCTTTAAATGTTCTACGAGGCTCCTTAAGCATCTTCACACTTGACTTGAACGCACCAGATCCCTCAGTGACACACGCTGAGCATCCTGTCGGCTCATGTGACAATAATGTGCGAGTTCGGGTTCCCGGGACCTCGTTTCCAAAATGGCGGCTTATGTACCTGGTCAGCAGGCGTGACAGAAGTGACTCGCTTCTAAACGCTTGTGAGGCGAGTTTCAACCCATTTAAGAGTTCTGCTGCTCTAACAGCAGCTGCTGAAGAACGTTTAACCTGAGCTGACCACGTTTCTGGAGCAGATTCATGTAGAACAAGTCAGGAAAACGTGGCGGCGACACAGTTAACGTCACATCAAACCCTGAAAAGCTCAAAGTTATCCAACATGGCATATTTGTGACAGCGAGAAAAGTGGTGATGAGCTGCTCAGGTGTCTGTTGTAGATCCCACATCATTGCGGAGGAACGTGTCCAGGTTCTGATGGGTTAGGATCCTCCACACACAGCTCAATCTCACCTGGACTCATGTGATCGCTTGACGTTCTAGTTGGGTCGATGACCCCCGAGGTGACCTGGACCGCTCTCTTGGTACCAATGATCCCAGGAGAGGTGAAACACCCGCGACTCCCCACGTCTCCACACAACAAAAGGAAGCCCAGCTGCCTTCTACTTAAGCTCTTGCGATGACAGCCAGGTGCTCGTTTCTGCCAGGTTCATTTCTGCTCCAATAAAGCTCCACAAAGCTCCACACCACCGCTGCCATCCAGTTCTATGCGGCGAGCGGAGACCATGGTGGCCCTGAGACCGGAGCCCCACCATGTGAAACTGCCTGGGCGAAGCTTCGCACTGAAATAAGGGCATTTTTATTTTTACACAAACCCCTGTGTTCCCCATCACTATTTTCTTTGCTCGAGAACATTTTTTAGGTGGCATCTCAAGTCCCAACCTCCAAACACGCTGAAGGTGTTGCGTGCCAGAACAGAGCGATGGCGGCCTCAAGACACGACGAGTCTGCCGGCCGGAGGGATTCACGCGCCGCCGGCTCCTCCCCCCCTCCCTCCCTCCTTCCCTCCCTCCTTCCCCGCCATGCAGCGCGTCTTGCTGCAGACACGAGCGGCACATCTGGCTGCGACGCTCGAGACCTGAAACCAGCGAGTCAGGATGTGGTCGCGCAAACCCGCTTGCATAGAAACACACACAGGAAACACAGGATTAACTCACTAACTGCTCATAAACACCCCCCCCCCCAACACACACACACACACACTAACCAAACTAACTCGCGCTTGTTAAGGAGGGGAAGAGTTTTAGGTGCTACCTACATGTGGGTCATGATCTTGTGCAGGAAGACGCCGTCCACCAGCTCCATGAACATGTTGACCCGCTCCTCCGAGCCGGCATCCTCGCACGGGCCCAGCGGGCCCAGCGTCCGCACCTGCGGACACACGACGACACCACAAAAGCCGTGAGGATCGGCGAGACGGCGTTTCCAGGGAGACGCCGTTTCGAGGCCACTCTGGTGTGTCGTCTTAAAAAGGATGCGGATGATGAAGAGCACGGACGTGCAGGACAGCGGGGCCGACGTACACAGCTCATTGGTGCACTGAGGAGGCCTCCAAGCGGACGTCTGAGCCGCTTTCTACTCAGCAGAGTCACCGGTGAAGGTGCAGACTGATTCTTTCATCACCTCCACCCAGATACACCTTTCCTGAAGTCAACAAAACGACTGTACTTGGGACTCTCTGAAAAAACATTTCCTCATCGACGTGAAGAGAAATTGGGCACGAGTGAGGGCGAGAGCTGCCCCGCCGGGTCGCCCACGTGTGAGCTCACAGCCGAGCAGGAAGCACCGCTGGGTTAATCATCTGCTGACGGCTCTGGGCGGCGGTGCTGGCCGGGAGCCTGAGCCGGGCGGCCGGCCAGCACCGCCGAGGAAACACTGTTATCTGTGACATTTAGCAGGGATTTAAACAAATAAGCCATATTTACAATGTCTTCGGTGATGCTGCTTTTAGTCCAGACGTGGTTTCGTACTGAGCCAAGCACGCACACACACACACACACACATACATACACACACACACACCGGTCTAAGTTCTTGCTCGTGCACCTGCAGTTCTGCAGTTGAGGTTTCACTATAATTTCACCTGTTTTCCTCGAGGGATCAATAAAGTTACGTTGAATTTTTGGTTGAATGTGTGTGAGAGAGGTGTTGACACATTTGAGTGGTTGTTATTGGGACTGTAGTTTGTGACGCTGTTGATCTGTACTGGTTCACACTGAGAGGCGTCCCTAATATTTTGGTCACCCTGATGTATGTGAGTGGGATGACCAAAATATTAGGGACCCGGAACTCCTCCTGAGGGGAGAACTGGCATTCTCCGGTGAAGCTGCAGCGGTGTAACCGTTATGGCTGATCGGCGTCTCACCGGTAACGGACGTTCATGAACTTTCCGCACGAGCGTGGAAAAATAATTCAAAGTTTCTAAACGCTGCCAAGATGACAGCGCGGCCGGCCCCGGCCCCGGCTCTGCTGGAGCGGAGCGGAGCGGAGCGCAGCGCGGCCGCCGGCTGCAGCCCCGCACGTCCGCGGGGCAGCGTGAGCGGGTGGCGGACGGAGGGAGCACCGACTCCCCGGCGGGAGCTCCGGGCGACCGGAGCTCGGCGCTTCCTCCGGTCGGCTCGTCGCTCGCTCGCGCGCCCACAAGTGCGCAGAAGGTCGCTCGCTCGCTCGCTCGCTCGCGCGCGCTCACTCACCCAAACCACCAGCGGCGACTCCAAGAAGGCGGCCAGGAGTTCCGACAGAGTCACGTCCATGTTGCCGACGGGTCCCGGGTCACCAGCCCACCATCAAGCAGTCGGTGCCCGCGGCAGCAGCAGCGGCGGCGGCGGCGGCAGCGGCGGCGGCGGAGGCTCGTGGCGGCGTCCAGAACAAAGCCCCCGCGAGGCATCGACTCCCCCCCCCCTCCCTCTCTCACCCACTATTGTCTCGCGCTGCCCGACTCCGACGCACGCGCTAACGTTAAACTGCGAGCCAGACTGGACCGAGCCCGGTTCGGGAGCCCGGTTCGAGAGTCCGGTTCGGGAGCCCGGTTCGCGCGCCTCCCCGCGCACCCGCCGCTTCTCCGGGTTATTTCCCGGCTGACGGCGAAACACTTGATCCAAACTTCGCAGGACAGTTGCTGGCGTTGCCAAGGATACGCGACTCGGAACGTAAAGCGAAAAAAAGCGACGTGAAATTACAAAAAAAAAAAAAAAGTTTAAAAAAAAATAAATAACCAAAAAAAATTAAAACCAACTCAAGAAGAAAAGTTAAACTGCACTTTAGAGTAGAGACGCGGTCGCTGCTGCCGTATCTGGCGTCACATCTCCATCCCGTCCCGGGTCCCTCCGCCGCGGTCCCCCGCTGCTCTCAACGCCCTCACACGGGCTTGTGGACCCGAGGAAGCGGGGCAGGAGCGACGCAGCGACCGACCAATCGGCTGCTGCAGAACGCGCTGTCCCCGCCCCCCACGAAATAAATGAACCAATTGCACTCCAGTAGGGTGACGTCACCGCCAGGCAGAATCAACCAGCCAAAGAGTTTAGGCGGTACAAGAGAGTTCATCCGCAGACACGTTTCCCGGCATGTTTCTCTCCTGCGATCGTTAAAATTCCCGATTTTTTTTTCCATCTTCGTGTCATAATAAGTCTCGCTCGGTTGTTGACGGATGTTATAAATGAATCGTTTTTCGGGGTGACTTTTTAAATGTTTTTCCACTACCTCTGAGTACCGAACTGCCCCCAGAATGCAAACAATTACCATATAAGTATCTATGTCCTGCGAGAGAATGTAACCTAGCGAGGCCTTCATAGTTCACACAGGGAAACATCAGTCGAGTCCTTCTCACTCTTACTCTTGTCTCGTCCTCATCTGCCTCAGCAGAGGAACCCAGACACCTGTCCACCCCTCCACTTCCACCAGTTCCCCTGGGGGGACACTGAGGCCAGAGCCATCCCAGGCCAGCCGGGACACATAATCCCTCCACTGTGTCCTAGGTCAGCGCCGGGGCCTCCTCCCAGTGGGACATGCCCGAAAAATCTCCCAGAGGAGACCTGCAGATTCCCAAACCACCTCGACCTGACTCCTTTCAATGCCGAGGAGTATGGGCTTCACTCTGAGCCCCTCCCCAGTCTCCAACCTCCTCCTGTCCGCGAGGAGGAAACTCATTTCTGCCGCGTGTTTTCGCAGTCTCATTCTTTGCGTCAGCAGAGCTCCTGACCATCAGCGAGGGTTGGAGCGGAGATTGCCTCCTCCATTCCTCCCTCGCTCGTGAACAAGACCCCGAGATGCTTAAACTCCTCCACTTGGGGCAGCAACACTTCTTCGACCCGGAGTGGGCCAATCCACTCTTTTCTGGTCTAGATACAATACAGGGACTTGATGGCCCGTAGGAACGGGTCCACCTCATGCTCCCGGAGCAGCCCCCACGGGACGCTTCGAGGGGGCACAGTCATAAGGCGTCTCCAGATCCACAAAGCACATGTGGACTGGTTGGGCAAACTCCCAGAAGCCCTCCAGCAACCAGTGTAGAGCTGGTCCACTGTTCCACAACCAGGATGAGAACCACACTGGACCTCCTCCATCCGAGGTTCAACAATTGGACGGACTCTTCTCTCCAGTATCCTAGAGTAGACCTGACCAGGGAGGCTGAGGACTGTGACCCCTCTGCAGTGGGAACCCACCCTCTGGCCCCCCTTATTGAAGACAGGAACCACCACCCAGTCTTCCACTCCAAAAGCTCTACCCTGATGTCCATGAAAGGTTGCAGAGGCGTGTCAGCCAAGACAGGCCTACAAAATCCAGAGCTGTAAGGAACTCAGGACGGATCTCATCCCCCCCTGGGGTGCCACCGCAGCGGAGATGTTTAACCATGTCAGCAACCTGAGCCCCAGTGATGGGAGAGTCCACCCCCAAATCCCCCAACTCTGTCTCATCCATGGAGTACATGCTGGTGGGATTGAGGAGACCTTCAAAGATTTTTTTTCCCACCACCCAAGGAGGTCCCCAGTTGATGTCAACAGCCCCAGACAGTTTGCAAGAACCTATACAGGGCCACCTGAAAATCCTCCTCCTCCTCAGGAGTTCCAGTTCCAGAGTTCCATCATCTGCAAACGTCTCGGTCAGGTTTTCCTCCTTCATTGTCTCTGAAATTAATGAACATTTCCACGTCTATGTTGTCGTCAGTGAGCATGAAGGTAGTTTTTGTAATTAGGTAAAAAAAAAAAAAATGGCAAAACCTCCAGTGTGCTCCCAAAAGTGCAGAACGTCATATGACATAGAAGAGGTCGTTTATGTAACACCATTCATGGACTCCTTATTGAGATGAAAAACAAAGCGACACTAAGAGCTATAAAAACATCAACCAACTTAAGAGTTTGCACTGTAATTAGCTTTATTGCACATGAAAAACTACATGTTTCAACATGTGAAATACAGATTATGTTAAAGGATGTAAAAATTAATGGATATATTAAAAAAGAAAGAAAGATGAGGGTAAATAAAGTGCTATTTCATGAACTGGTAAGTGACATTTCATCATCTCAGTTGTACCTGCGGCGACCTTCCTCTTTGCATTTGACGGTAAAAGGCGTCCCGCTGTGATGATGTCATGACTGACTGGCTCCTCGCTGTTGCTCCTGGTGTCAAAGGTCATCCCGGGTTTCTGTGTGGGGGGCGGGAGGCGTTTGCGGCGACCGAGTCCGTCTCGCGTTCGTCCCTCAACGACTTCACGGTGGTAACGTGGACAATGTCGCCACGCTGTGGCCGCTCTGTGACATCACAACCACGGGAGACCAAAACCTGAAACCAGCCTGCGTCGCTGACGGCTGCCACGACGCTAATCACGGAATTATGATAACGGGTAACCAGTGTTAATTTCACTGATACATGTTTTTAAAAAAAAAAAGGCTGAGGCAGCTCAGACGAGCTGCAGGAGTTATCATGTGTGGTCGGGCCCTTCATTCGGGCCCTGAAGTTGTCTGAAACGCCGGTGACCCTTCAGCCCGTCTCCAAAAGAGCTGG
>CAAKHG010044226.1:0-11516 GCA_901007715.1 Dactylopterus volitans
GCGCCATGTGACACCTTCCCTTCGGGTGGACTTTCTTTAAGAGGTACAAGCTAGTATGCTAACAGGCGAAATTCTCCCAATCCACTTCCACAGCTCAGCAAAGTATCACTCGGAGCTTCGCTGCATCGTCGTGAGCGTTGGAAACGGTAGGCGGAGCTCCTCCCCGTCTGTGTTCGACCCCCATGAGGGATGCCACGGATAAATTCATCTCCATCCTCACATCTGTTGGCAGATCCGTCCTCCGACGGGACTGGAGGGACTCGCCCAGAAGAACCCGGTCCAAGTACGACGAGTGAAAACACCCAGGTTGCCTCACTTTAAGCGTCTCACGTTGGCCTGAGTGTCACGAGTGTCACACTGCGCTTTCAGTCGTCTTAGGTCTGAGGGCCAGGATTTCCTCTTTGACTCCGCTGTCCGACGACCAACTCGAGACCGCCCTCCAGCAGGTCCGTCCCCTTGGAACCCGCCGTGAATCTGACAGCCCCACAGCAACAACCATTTACCACCAGATCACAAATATACTTGTTTTTCCTTAGTCAAACAGGAGTAATACTGTGCATTCGTTGAGGACTGTTTTCAGTGGCGGATGAATACACATATGGATCACCGCCAGACTTCACTAGCAATTGTTTTATATGAATAAATCATGTTAACTCACTTAATATCTATCGATGAGCGACTGGTTAAAGCAACCGTATTTCACGCGAGCGCAGTCTTGTGTTTGTGGGGAACGTGTCCCTGTTTGATTCCGCAGGTTCTACAGCAGCTGCTGGGAGACGGGTGGCCATCCGACGCCACGATGAGGCTCGTGAGTGTGAACGGGAAGGCGGCGGCGGCGGCGGCGCCTGCCGGATCAACGTGATCGCTTGTTGGCGGCGGCGAGGACAGTTTTGCTCTCATTGGCCGTCGCAGCCTGCTGCATCGTTGGAAATCCCATTTGACCGACTTCTATATCTTCATACATTAAATAAGCCGGTCATTTAACACGTCGAGCTCCGACAATTAAACGGAAATTGAATCTTCAAACTGCTTAATCTGTCAGCTGTTTTTGATAATGATTTTGTCTTATACTGTCTTATACTCTTCGTTAAGAGATCATCCACGGGCCGGTTCTGGTCCCCGAGCCGCTTCATGCCCGTGTGTGAACTGAAGTCAGCCTCCGTTTTGACATCAACATATGATTTCCTCAACTTCATGGAAGCACATGAATAAATTATTGAGGCTCTTTTTCACCTTTTGGTCCTATATTATTATCTTATGTTATTTTTATACATATATTATTATTATTTGGTCTTTTATTTGCACTATTTTCTGCCTGTTGGCCAGCGAGGCTCACCAGCTCACGAGGGACAATCATGGTCCAGTATGACAAAAGGTTTCTGCTGAGCAATAAAAAAATCAGAACACAAAATTATTACTGCTGTTACTTTAAATTCCACAAAAAAAAAAAAAAAGGTCAAATGCACTCAAAACATCCACGCGGTGAGACAGAAAGACAGAAGGTCCCACTGAAGATTTAAAGACGTCTGTTTTACTTCCAGTCGAAGCAGCCGCTGCAGCTGCTCAGTAGGACTCACACACAGGTCACCGATAGCAACAATAAATAAAACATTGTTCCATTGTAAACTTTTTCATCATGAAGCCACATGATAATATTAATAATGATAAATCTTTGTTACGTCAGGACATGGAACCGACTCGGCCGACCAGCCAGCCAGACTACGACTTGATGAAAAATACAATTCCGACTGTCCGGATGTTCTTTGATGGTTAAAAATGTTTCTTTTTTCAAGCTTTAATGGTTTGATATCAACAAAAGTGTTTTATTGGACTGGGTTCGCTCCGATTGGCTGACTGCGAAAATCCGGCTCGATTGCGCACCAGTGGGACGGCCCGGAGGTGGAGGTGTGGCTGCAGCACCCCCTGCTGGCCCATGGACGTCATGCACTGGTGTTTGACCCTGAGACCGGCTGGCGGCCGAGTCTTAGCTTCCACCCCTGCTCGGCTTTACACACATTCCTTCCCGCTGTCAAGTAGAAACAGCAAACGGGGCGCGCTTGTTTCGCCTAAAAGTCGGCTTCTGTTGGACTCTCGCGGCGAGGCGGGCAGCCGCGCCTCTGCGGGAGCGGCGAAGCGCGTGCACCCCGTTGGTCAGCTGGTGCACAAAGAACAAAAATGACAGATGGACAAACAAAGCCAGCCGGCACCCTGATGCTTCACACACGCAACCGGGGCGGAGAAACACGCGGTTCTGAAATGTTGCTGGGCGTTTTGATTGGACGAGGCGCGCCTGATTGGGACCGACCAGAAAGCTCGTCCTCGCCGTTCGACTCCGGCCCAAAAAATGCTCCCGTTAGAAGGCTGAACCGGGTGCATCCGGACCACATCCAGACAAACACCCAGAAACGTTTCAAACCTCGTTTTGCCGCGTCCAGGTTGTGACAGAAAAACAAACGATAAAATAAATAAATAAATTAGAAAGTTCCAGTAACGCTCCCTTCATGAGAATTGCACCATCATGGATATAAAACGTCCTATGTACAGCTAATGCCAGCCGCAGC
The DNA here is from genome assembly GCA_901007715.1 of Dactylopterus volitans. Lineage (NCBI taxonomy): Eukaryota > Metazoa > Chordata > Actinopteri > Syngnathiformes > Dactylopteridae > Dactylopterus > Dactylopterus volitans. The sequence goes on from CAAKHG010044226.1 coordinate 2,562, forward strand.
TGGGTGAGGATGTCGTGTGAGCGTTTGGAGGGTGGTTACCAGTGGTTACGAGAAACGCCCAGGTGACATCAGGACCAGACTGTTGCTTGGCGGCGACCGATCACCGTCCGTTTTAGTGTTAATGTTCCCCGTCTTTTTGCTGTGCTAACCAGCTGAAGTTTGTAACGCTTCAACTGTGATGTCAAATAGTCATATAAGTAGTGGTTATAAGTAGTTATTCCTCTTTAAGCATTTAAGTGCGGTCGCTGAGGGCAGAACCAAAGCTGCAATCTACACCAGTCAGCCAGAACATTATGACCACCTGCCTAAAATTGTGCAGGCCCCCCTTTTGTCACCAGAACAGTCCTGACCCATGGAGGTCATAGCAGTCGTAGCAGCCACCAGACCTCTGAAGGTGTTGCTGTGGTATCTGGCACCAAGATTTCAGCAGCAGATCCCTGAAGTCCTGGAAGTTGTGAGGTGGAGCCTCCATGGATCGGACTTGATGGTCCTGCACGTCCCACAGATGCTGGATCGGATTGAGATCTGGGGAACCTGGAGGCCGAGTCAACACCTCGAACTGGTTGTTGTGTTCCTCAAACATTCCTGAAGCATTGTTGCTTTGTGGCAGGGAGCATTATCCTGCTGGAAGAGGCCACTGCCATCAGGGAATACCGTTTCCATGGAAGGGGGGACATGGTCTGCAACAATGCTTAGGTAGCTGCTACGTGTCAGAGGAACATCCACATGGATGGCAGGACCCAAGGTTCCCCAGCAGAACATTGCCCAAAGCATCACACTGCCTCCGCCAGCTCGCCTTCTTCCCATAATGCATCCTGGTACCATGTGTTCTTTAGTATGCGACACACACACAACCGGCCAATCACGTGATGGAAAAGAAAACCTGATCCATCAGACCAGGCCACCTTCTTCCGTTGTTCCGTGGTCCAGTTCTGGTGCTCCCGTGTCCATTGTTGGTGCTTCCAGCAGTGGGCAGGGGTCAGCATGGGCACCCTGACTGGTCCCACACACAACAAGCTGCCGTGAATGCATGGAGGTCCTGACCACTGTAGACCGGGAACACACCACGAGAACTGCAGTTCTTGAGATGCTCTGATCCAGTCGTCTACCCTTCAGTTTGACCCTTGTTAAAGTCACTTAAATCCCTTCGCTCGCACCTTTTTTCCGCTTCTAATTGGTAACTAGATAATCGGCGACATTCACTTCACCTATCAGTGGTCATAATGTTCTGGCTGATCGGTGTATGCGAGCAGAGGTGAACCTGTGGCACTCACACATATTCAGATGAATGCTCCTTTAAAAATGAAGGTTTCTCACAACCACTGTGAACATCTCTCCAAGCATTCAGTTACTTTTAGAGACTCCGGGGTCAGTGTGATAATGCTCACCATCGTTGTCGACCATGTGATTCTCTGGAAACATGAGCAACATTGAGGGTGATTCAGGAAAAGAGTTTTTCAGAGGACAGAAGTGACATCATCTCTCCCAACTGGCAGTAGTTCTCATTTCAACTGTGAGATCCGAGGACCTTCCAAGCTTGCTCGCATCGACTGAAGTGCTTGTCATTATGTTCCCTCAGACACAGAATTACAAATCAGAATCATAAACACATAATATAAAACACGGTGATGGGTGAAGCTGCCTTTGTGATCCAGGTGACGGCGAGTTATTCTTGACTTCTGGCATCTTTAAATCTGTGGCTTTTGCCAAACTGAAAAGTTCCAAAAACAGGGGAATGTTTTGCTTTAAGAAGGATCATTGATGACCATAACCGACTAATTCCTTATATGTAGAAATAGTTTAAGCACCAACTTTTGTACCTTCCTCGGCAGCTAATGTGTCAGCAACATCACTCTGACCCTGATCCAGGACATCCTGCTCTGGTGCGTTGCCATGGCTACATTTGTTCGTACAACGCGCCGTCTAGTCTCCACTCTTGGATGTTCCCGGCTAACATCACAACCCCCAAAAGTGACCAATCAAAGGTCTTGCGGCAGTCTTTGCCGTGGCGTTAAACGACTTCACTCGTGCTGTTTTCACGACACCCTCTTTTGATGCAGGCACTTGCTGTGCTTCAGTACCTCGAGGGAACTTTAAGCGCTGCATTTTTAAAAGGGCCAGCGTCAGGAGAGCAGCCAATGGAAACCCAGAGGGGCGCAGAAAGGCAACTTCACCTCTCACATTCAAGTAGACGCATTGTTAGGAATCATTAGAAACAAGAAATAAGTTAAGGATCATCCCTTCACTGAGATATACTGAGAGTTGGTGCGTGTGTGTGTCTGTGTAATAGCTCTGTAAATCCGTGAGTGCAACACGGTTTAGTTTGTAGCACATCAAACTTCATCGTAATTCATAACAAAACACACAAAGACACAAAAAATGGAGGAAAAAAAAAAGACAAAAAACACGGACAAACACAACGTTCCCCATTTCCTGTTCGCTCGCGAACCTCGAGGCGTCACATCGGAACCCAAACATCCATTCCTATCATTTCACCCCTTTGCGGAGACGATTCAGGGGACAGAAAAGTACAAAAGCTAACTGGAGCCTCAGGATATCAAATATTCTTGGTGTTGCTGTAAAACTAATTTGGAAGCTCGGGTCAAACAATTTGAGAATTGAAATAAATAAACAACGGACAAACACATGAACCTGCGTTGTTTTTCGGCACCACAGGTAATACTGGGCCAGTTGTGGAGCATAATGACTCAATTATGCACGATTAAACTAATAAAAGCTTTCCTTTTCTTCTAACTTTGACTTTTCGGAAGATTTCTAAAATAATATGGATGGAAAACACCACATTTTGGTATCAGCCTTAAAAATCCATATCATGTATTTAAAGCTCGTCTTAGACAAAACAAAAAAACAAGTAAAAATAGAATTGGATTCTGCAGGAGGGGGAAAAAAAAACAAAACAACCACAACGGGACAAACTTTGTTTCCATAGTTTAGCAGCTGCCAGGTTTGACCTCTGAGTGGTTGAGACAGGAAGTGGACGCCGGGGCCCCGCCCCCTCGCCGCCTCCATCCACAACAACTGCGCTTCAGTGTGTTTTCTGTGTGTACGAGGGACTAACGAGAGAAAGTGCTGAAACACCTTTTGTTTGTGGAAACACCGGCAACAGACGCAGCATCACCCAAAAAGACGCGCTGGGGTCTGACAAACCTCGCAGCCACGACGCTGCCGCCCGGGAGCCGGACGCATAAAAACCGCCGACTCATGGCGAAAACCGTGCGCGCACAAAAGGCGGAAATGTGCATAAGCGTTTTCATCCTCATGAAGCCGCGCGTGCCGAGAGTCCTCAAGCAGCTGCCAGATTTCGCGCTTCCATCTTTTTCGCCATTCGCCGGCTTTCTCGAACGGCTCCTCAAAAATGAAGCCAAATAGGTCTCCGTCGCCCCCCTGTGGCTGGCTACGGAACAGGTCATAAACCCTGAGCGCCTCTACCTCGGCAGCTGTTAATCACACTGAGGTTAGTCAACTCCTCTGATGAGTTTGGTTTTGATTAGTTATCTGATGCCATAAAAAAAATGTGGGTGTGGCCTCATGATTGACAGCAGCTCTGAGTTAAATACTGGACGTCACGGAGGCATTTACAGACTTCTGTTTGGGAATTGTACCTAACAAAGTTGAGATGACGTGTAACACTGACTTTCGATGACGCCTTACTGTCAGTAAATCAATCAATTAAGTAAATTAAGGTGGGCGGGACTTTAATACCTCAGCTCCATTTCTGAATCACTATTGCGCGTCTGTATCCAAGACATTTTGGCTTCATTTTTGTACAACGAGAAGGAAGCGGAGGTGCGTTATCCAGATTGGGGCACCAGCACTCTCACTGCACCTTCTTCCTTTGCAAACACCACTCTACGTCTGCTAAGGGGCGTACACGCCCTTCAAACAGCGCCGGAAGTTGCCGCCTCAGTGAGTTCGGTAGGATACTCGCCACGTAAACCCTGACCCTGAACATTTGCAAATTTTGCGCATGAGCACTCAAATTTCCTCACGTGAGATCGGTCGTTGCGCCCAACACCGTGAGGCTGTACATCAACCTCGTAAAACCCGGGCCCATCAGACCCCAGTGTCCACACAGTCAGAGCGTCCACATATGGAAAATAATCACACTGAGCTGGTAGTTTAAGTACGGATCAAGACAAGCAGGAGCTGTAAGTGCTCTTCCCTCAGGAAAGACTTGGGTCAGAGGCTGAACGTTTAGGTCCTGGAAAGAAAACCATCACACTCAGTGCATCATTCCTTCACCTAATACACACACACACGCTCACACACACACACACTGGCCATTCATCCCATCTCGGCCTCCGTCCTCTTCATCCTTCAAGTCCGGAGATAAGACATCAGAGTTAGGCAGAAACTTCAAACCCTTTTCACCACGCGTGCGCGCAAAGCCTCCCGCCGTCCTCCGCGCGCGCCGCCGCCTCACAGGTCAAAGGTCAGACGTCGTAGTCGGGCAGGGCGGAGTAGCTGATGCCGCCGACCGACGGGGGGCTGGAGTGGAGAGGGAGGAGCCAGCAGAAGACCGAACCTAGGAGAGAACCGACAGAAACGGGCGTGAGCGGCGGCGGTCGGCTCGCCGGGACGAAAGACAGCTATAAAATGGCGGATCCCAGTACCTCTTCCGAAAACCTCGCGCAGAAGAGCCAGCTTTGGCTTGCGGGTGTGCGTGGGCTGGTGGGGAAGCTGCAGGGACGAGGAGGAGGACGAGGACGAAGAACCCCTGTCCTTGATCATCAGCCGGTTCCTCATCTGTTCAATGGGAGTCTCGTCTGTGATGATGGAGACCAGCTGGTGGGGAGAGACGAGAGCCACTCTGTAGATGTTTACACATTTTATTCTCAAGGCAAATTTACTAAAGTGAAAGTTCTGGTTAAATTTTTAAGAACCAGATGTTTTTCAAATCGATGTTATGATCAAGAGGCATTACTTTCCTTCTTTCAACCTCTGTTTAGAGTTCCTCGTTTCAAAAGGAGGCCTTTGACAGACCTTGTAAACTTTAAACTTTATTCATCTGTAGGTAATCTACACCGATCAGCCATAATATTATGACCACCTGCCTAATATTATGTAGATCCCCCTTTTGACCAGTGGAGGCCTTGACCCAACTAGACCCCTCAAGGTGTGATGTGGTATCTGGCACCAGGATGTCAGCAGCAGATCCTAAAAGTCCTAGAAGTTGTGAGGTGGAGCCTCCATGGATCGGACTTGTTGGTCCAGCACGTCCCACAGATGCTGGATCGGATTAAGATCTGGGGAACCTGGAGGCCGAGTCAACACCTCGAACTGGTTGTTGTGTTCCTCAAACATTCCTGAACCATTGTTGCTTTGCGGCTTGGCAGCATGGCTCAGCTGGTGGAGTGGCTGTCAAGTAATTGGAAGGTCAGTGGTTCAATCCCCAGCTCAAGTGCCCTTGAGCAAGATAATGAACCCGTAATTGCTCCTTGTGAGCAGGTTGGAACGCCAGACGCCATCAGTGTATGAATGTGTATCTGAATGTGAATGGGTGAATGAGGCCATGTTGGTGTAAGGTGCTTTGAGTACTGTTAAAGTTGAAAAGCGCTATATAAATGCAAGCCTACAGGACATGGTCTGCAACAATGCTAATGTAGCTGCTGCGTGTCAAAGGAACATCCACATGGACGGCAGGAACATTGCAGAACATTGCCCAAAGCATCACGCTGCCTCCGCCGGCTCGCCTTCTTCCCATAATGCATCCTGGTGCCATGTGTTCCCCAGGCAAGCAACAAACACACACCCAGCCAATCACGTGATGGAAAAGAGAACCGGATCCATCAGACCAGACCACCTTCTTCCGTTGCTCCGTGGTCCAGTTCTGGTGCTCCCGTGTCCATTGCTGGTGCTTCCAGCAGTGGGCAGGGGTCAGCATGGGCACCCTGACTGGTCCCACACACAACAAGCCACCATGACTGTGTGTTCTGACTCCTTTCTATCAGAACCAGCAGCAACTGTTTCAGCAGTCTGAGCTCCAGTAGCTGGTCTGGTGGATCGGACCACACGGGCCAGCCTTCACCCCCCACCTGCATCAGTGAGCCTTGGCCTCCATGAGCCTGTTGCCAGTTCCCGTCTTTTCCATCCTTGGACCACTTTTGATAGGTCCTGACCACTGCAGACCAGGAACACCCCACAAGAGCTGCAGTTCTGGAGATGTTCTGACCCGGTCGTCCAGACATCACAGTTTGGTCCTTGTCAAAGTGGCTCAAATCCTCATGCTTGACCATTTTTTTCTGCTTCGAACACATCAGCTTTGAGGACAAAATGTTCACTTGCTGCCAAATATATCCCAATCCTCTGACAGGCGCCATGGCAACCACATAATCAGTGTTATTCACTTCACTTTTCAGTGGCCATAATGTTATGGCTGATTGGTGTATGTCGTCAAGGAACTCTATTCTTCTCTGTTTTGAAAAGTCTAAAACTGTGTGTGAAAATCTATTTCCGCGATTCTCATGTTGACGAAATATGGTGGCAAATATGTGGCTTATGTTTTCGATGACTCAAAAATTGTAGACCATCACTGGATAATTGAAATATCTGGAGCTTGTGTCGGAGTTGAAACTCTTACAGCTTTTAACTGTTATAAAATGAGAGGTTTAGATAGAATGTGTGTTTGAAATGTGGCCTAAAGGGGGCATCCGCCAGTTCTCCACAAAGTTTGGAGGAGGGATCGAGCACTACCCCGCAGCTCCATCTGCTGGCTGCAGACGGCGCGACGTCTGACTCTCTACCTCAAGTGATGTCACAAGAGTTTGAAGGTGAAACGTGGAGGCGTGTAGAGAGACGAGAGGTTGCCAGCGGCAATGGAAGTCAGCAGCTGCAGCTACATTAGACGCTCCTCGCGTAACACACCCAAAACTATGATTAAACTAGGGCAGGTAAGTTGCACTGTGGGTAATTTAGTTGTGCGTCAGGTGTGACGAGGAAGTAGAGGGAGTGGAATAAAACAACGCAACACTTGTGGGAGGTTATGCGATACCTCGCTGAAGGAAGTCGTGTCATGAACGATCGCTGCCAGAATCAAGACTTCCAAGTGGAGGTCTTGGCGTCAAAGAGAGGAAGAAAAAAATGTCTGCGGGGACGGTTTCCTCCATCATGAAAAGGCTCTTGGAGGAAGTGTGGCGAGGACAACCACGGGACGGCCGCGTGAAGCAGCTCTTCACGGGGTCCACGTCAGCGCGGCAAGCGTGTCGCTTTTCAAAAGTGCCGCGAGAAGACGCGCAAAGACATGAAACTGTATCGGAGTTGGAAAAAGCAAACATCTGGCCACTCATGAACAACTTTTGCGTGAGTCTGCGCGGCGTACCTGGTCGTAGAAGATGACCATGACGAAGACTCCGAACAGCACCGACTCCACCAGGAGGATGATGTAGTGAGCGCTGGGAGGAAGCGGGGTAAACATGTCAATAAGCAGCCGGCCGAGCGGCCGAGCGGCTGAGCAACGCGCTCAAACACCCCCGGATCCACTCACACGATCAGGTGCTTGCTGGGCGTCTCCTCTGCCTCCTTCTCTGCGTCGCCGTCCCTCTCGTTGCGTATCCGCCACACCCAGGCCGACACCACCAGCACCATGGAGTACAGGCTGGCCATGCCTGCCCGTTACACACACACACACGCACACACACACAAGTCAGCATTACATGCAAGGGTAGGATACATACACACACACAACTGAGTGTGTGCGCCTGTGTGCGTTTTACACAAATGCTTTTATTTAGGTTGCTCTGCGTCATAAACCGCTCTTAAACTTCGCGACAGTTCAGCCTGCGTGTAGCCGGAGGCGCTAACGCCGCGAGCTGCTGACGGGAGCGTTACGATCCACATGCTTTTGAGTGCGTTAAAAAAAAAAAAAAAAAAAACCTGAATGCAAAAAAATGAGTGGAAAAAAAGTTAAAATACGACAAACAAAAAATACAGGTTTTTATGTTGGGAAGTGATGGAAATGAGTTTAAAAGGCAAAAAAAAAAGCTAGAAGTTAAAGCTAGGATGAATAAATAAAATGGTGGCTGACAAAAATGTTCCTATTTGTATTTTCAATTTGCAGGCTTAAAAAAAAAAGGGAAGAAAGGGAGAAAAAAAGCTGAAATATTGCAAACAAAAAAATATGAGTTTTTTTTATGTTTGGAAGAGATGAAAATGATTTTAAAAAGAAAAACTGCAATAGCAAAAAGCAATAGCAAATGAATAAAAATGGCAGCAGGTGAAAGCATGCGGCGCGCACGCCGCTGCCATATCGGCGGGGAGCAGCAGCGACGGAACACCCCACCAGTTTGACCCGCACTCTTCTGACCACATCGCTTCGTTTGGCCTTTTTTCTTCTTCTATGGTTTTCCGCCAGTCCTTTCTTTGCGAGCGGGTGCCGCTAAGTGTTCTAGCTTGGCTCTAAACATAAAGAAACGGTCGCAGACGGAAACAAGCATTCACTTTCTAATGTTCCGGAGGTTTGTAAGCACTCTGCATGAAGACTCGGGCTCTGGCGAGTGAGGTTCTCGCGGTTGGCGGTCGTGATGTCCCGGCGCGAAGGTGATTGTGGTGGCCTCAGACGTGTGCTCACCGGTGTAGAAGAGAAACTGGATGAAGTACTTCTGGTTCAGCTCTCCCACACAGTTATTGATCCTTGGAAACACACAGAGCCACAAGTCAGACTCCTGGCGGCGAGAGGGCGCTAAGGGCAGAGGCGAGTCTGCCATCAGAGGGTGGGGGTGAGAGTGTTGGTGGGGGTGGGGGTGTGGGTGTGGGCGGGGGGTGGCGCCAGCTCACCAGGGGCAGTGGTGGTCCATGCGGCGTATGCATCTCTGGCAGACGCGGCAGTGATGCGCTCTGGGAGGTCGGTAGGTTTCACAGCGGCTGCACACCGTCCAGCCCTCGCAGCCCTGCCGGCAGAAGAGAGAGAGAACAAAAAAAAAAAAAAAAAAGGGGTCC
>CAAKHG010044227.1:1499-12756 GCA_901007715.1 Dactylopterus volitans
ATTATTGGGTTACTTGTTGATATTTTTTGGTTAATTGTAAATAAATAATTTTTCTTAAAAGAAGAAATGCAGTGTTTCTCCTGTCTACCAGCTTGGTCCCTGACAACTGCATAAACCAGCGCGACTACATTTCAAGAGAAACAGAGTCTGTCACAAAACCGTTGAAACAATTTCAAGCCGATCTGTGCAACATGCATGCCTTGGCCGAGCACAACAACGGTTTCAGTTATTTATTGACCGTGATAGACTAGGTCTTTTCAAAAAAAGCCTACGCGGCCTCCAAAGTAGTGAAAACTTTCAAGTCAGTGTTACTGGAGAGTCAAATACCTGAGAAGCCACAAACGGGCACAGGGAAAGAGTTTTTCAAGAAGAGTTTTCAGACTCTGATGAAGAAACACGGTATTGTGCATTTTGCCATGGCGAGCAATTTAAAGGCCTCAGTGGTGGGTGGTTTAATTGTACCTTAAAAACGAGAATGTGAAGATATTTTACGACCCGCAACACCAGACGTTACCTCGACGTCCTACCCAAGCTGATTGACAGCTACAACAACAGTTACCATAGCAGTATAAAAATGACGCCCATGGAGGTGACCTCGGAGAACGCGGTTCAGGTGTTTCGTAACCTGTATGGCACAGCGCCCTTCCGTCATAAAACGTTGATGAAATTTTAAAAATGGGGATCTGGTTAGAATATCCAAGTTGAGAGGGCTGTTAAAAACTGTTAAAAAATAAATAAAATAAAAAATACGAGTTTTACGGACGAAGTGTTTATGGTGATGCGCGGCCTTCCGCGCACGCCCGCTATATATAAACTGCAAGAATGCGACGGTGAGCCTATCGAGGGTTCATTTTATTAGCCGAGCTGCAAAAAGTAAAAATGACCGACGACAGAGTGTTTCACGTGGAGAAGATTTTAAAACGTTGCATCGTCGGAGGTGAATAACAGGTTTTCGTGAGATGGAAAAACTGGCTGGAGAAGTTGAAAAGCTGGGTTAAAGCCTTGGAGGTGGTGAGTGTATAAAAACCAAGTACAAAAGCTCACTGGATCATTGGAATCATGGACCATACCGAGTCCAAGGGGTTTTACGCGACCCTGCCTTCCAATGCGCGTAAGGAATTATTTAAAGATAATACCAGTAGCTGTTACACCGTGGATTTGGCTAAAAGCATCGAATTGAATTGAGAATGGATTGTGGGTCTGTGCGAATTTATCTATCCTCGCACCTGGTATAATCTACACCGGGATTTGTCTTACGTCGAGCTGAACTGGGTGATCGACGAACCTCAACCCTTGCTGATATTAAAATTTGGTCGAGGAGGGTATAACAACTGGGTTAAAGAGCTCTTGGATCAGCTGATCCCGGCGGTCAGAAAATACAATCCCTCCCTCGACGTTTCTTTCAACAATCAAACATCAAAGGCGATGGTCAATTTTAAATCAGGGTCTATCCCCCTTTGGCATACATGCTGGGATTAAAAGCCCACAAATGGTGGAATTTGTTGAACCGCACGTCTCCTTTCCCCTGCGATTTCAGCGCCGGACTCTATAACCTGTTTCTATACACGGACATCGTTCAGTATCAGCAGGTCGTGACAGCTACTCAACGTTGCTGTGCGTAGTGAACGTAAAAAGCAATTTTGGAGATGTGGTGAGTCACAGGAAAACTACAATGCATTACCTTTCCATATCTAAAAATTACATCAAAACCATCCGCATCGAAATTAAAACAGACCGCAACAGACAGTTGGACTTTGTTTACAGGAAAACCATATTCAAGCTGCACTTCTGTCCAGACCGTCTTTAAAAAAAAAAAAAAAAAAAAAAAAGGATGAAGAAGAAAATGGCGAGGCTGCATCTATACAAGGATCCTCATCACTTCATCAGCAACTATGAAGGTCAAGTGGGAGGGGCACTACCGGGTTTTTATGGAGCGCTGATGATGTACAGAAGAGGCGTAGGACCCATTTTCTCAAAATTGTTTCACTTCGTCTCTACTCTATTGAAGTTGGGTTTCACCGTGGCAAAACCTCATCTTAAAACAGCCCCCACTAACGCGGTCAAACATGTGATGGGAAAATTCACAGATCTGACAGATCTGACAAAGCAAGATCTGACAAAGGGTTCAGACGGTATGATGGTCTTATCCATCAGACAAGGAAACGCCCACCGGGCGAACAAAGTGTTTCTGCTGCTTCTAAAAAGCGCAGGGTATCGAAAAAAGGCAAATCAGTCAAAGGCGCAGCTGCGAAGAGAAGGTCTGCACGGAGCTCAGATATATTTTGATCGCAAGAAGAAAAAACAAAATATGGCTCTTTTCCATCAGAAATCGGCTGAGTGCACCCTGGCGGAGCTGGATCTTTTTTCTGCCCCTGTGACGCAGTTATCTATAGAAGTTGGAAAATATTGGGGCGGCACGATAGTGCGGTGGTTGCAAGAAGGTAGCAAGAAGATCGCAGGTTCAATTCCGGGCCTGCGATCTTTCTCTGTGGAGTTTGCATGTTCTCCCTGTGTCTGCAAGGCTTCTCTCCTCCCACCTCCAAAAGCATGCTGAGGTCAATTGGCTACTCTCAATTGCCCGTAGGTGTGTGCAAGTGTCATTCATGTGGCCCTGCGATGAGCTGGCAACTCGTCCAGGGTGTACCCCGCCGTTTGCCCGTTATCAGCTGGGATCGGCTCAGCACGACCGCGACCCGAAGACAATGAGATGAAATAAAAAATATAAAGAATGTCAACCCCTCTCAGCTTTGAGCGACAACTCTCCCATAGAGTTCTTCATCCCGGAGAAAGTGACAAGTACCTCAATCTGAACGACACCATGTTTCATCTCCAAAATCCCGATTAGGGACAGAAACGAGCTCCCGGCCGATATCGCAGAAGGGCTTATCAATTATCCTCTCAATACAATTTTCAGCTAATGCGACATGCTTCTTCGGGATAGACTGATTTCTCAATCCAGTGCCACTCACCCTTACAGAGCCATGATCGAGACCCTGTTCAACTATTCTGAAGATACGCTCAAGAGTCAATTCAGCGCACTCTGTTTTACAAAGACATGCCGGGTGCTGTGGATTCCGTCGTTATTGCTAACGGGCCTAATAGCAGGCTAAATAAGAGAGCCGCGTTCACGGGCGAGTCGAAAGAAGTTGACCTATTGGGCCCACTTCATGCCGACATATTTTTCTGTGAGAGACTTTTGCTGAATTCGGTAGATTTGAGAATCAAACTGATTCACAGCTGCGACGCCTTCTGTCTAATGGGAGCGCGCGACTCTGAGTTCAGCCTGAAGCTCACCGCCGCCTCCCTGTACTTTAAAAAGGTGACGGTGTCCCCGGCCGTCAGGCTGGGTCACGTGGTGGCCTCGGCATTCTTTCAAGTCGTCATCATCGAGGTGTTGCAGCTTGTGTTTTTTTTTTTTTTTTTTTTTTACCATGTGACAGAGGCGCAGGTGTATCATCATTATCATCATTATCATCATCTGCTTCTTGTCCTGCCCAACCGTCTGACTTAAGACGCCGGTACTGCTCACGAGCGTGACAGCTATTCACAGAAGATAGGGGAATGTTTAATTCCGCCAGCGTATTTAAGAAAGTCATCCAGCCTTTGGGAGGAGTTTGAGGGGTTGTTTTTATAAGAGAGGGAGAGGTTTTTAATAAATTGATCATATGAGATCCTTTCACCACATTCCCCCTATAAACAAATTCACCCCTCCTCGTCCATCCTCCATCGCCATCGTCGGCCATCTTCTGCATGATGTAACGTACATTTTTATGGTCCCTCTGAGGTAGGGATTTCAATACTTCATCGATCGTAGCATCCTCTTCTTCTTCTCTTGATCCCTGCGGAGAAGGAGGAGGCTGAGCAGGTTCATACTCTGAAGCTAGTGCTGATGCTGGTAGAGGGTCATTTTGCAGGCTGATAGTCACCCAATGCGCCTCCTTTTGACCTTGTTTCAGCAGGGTGAGATATCTCTGCAGCAGAGCCTTGTATCTCTTTTGTAGGAACTCAACCCCGAACTCTGTCTGATGGAGGAGGACTCGGCAGGTCAGTTTTTTCGACTGATGAGATGAAACGAGGAACATTTTGTTCACCTTGGCCATCATAGCTCTTTTTCTGCAATATTCCACCCAGCAGGTTTCCCAGGAGCCGTATGGCCGCTACAGCGTCCTCAGAACTTTCCATGAAATTTTTTTTTGGCAATGGAAAAATCTGACGAGCCAGAATATCGGTCTGTAGTCTGGGTCTGGGGTTATTAAACAACACCATATAATTGCTGTTTAAACTGATGGTGCGGCTGTATTTACCCTGGTGAAATACAGTCTTAGTCAACATCAAGACAGACATATTCTTATGATGTCGGTATTGTGTGAAGATTTTCACCACCTCAGGATGATCGGAGGCTTGAAAAATAACATCGTCCAGGACCACCAGGGTGTCCTCAAAATCCTCAAAAGAATCAATTAGCCCTTCGATTAATTTAATTTTTTATTCATCTTCTGTAGTTACGCATACATGGGTTGAAAAGTGTCAGGAAAATTCTCCTAGCCTGCAACAAGAACGGAGGAGTGACGGAAAACACCACACACGTGCATGCATTTTACTTGCAAGGGGAGACAAGCACCAGCAAACACTGCCTTCTCCGCTGGTGCTCCCCCTCCTTGCTGCTGTTATTGAAAACAAGGTAGTCACAAAGTGGGCGGTTACACAAGTTGGAGAGAGTGGTCAGTGTGCTTCAGTAGAAAAAATTACTGACAAGAATGTGAGGAATCTCACTTGAGCAAAACCAGGTTCATCACGTGATTAGAACAAGACCTCAACAAAAAGAGACCAGACCATCCCTGCAGATATCCAACGGACCGATTGGGTCACTAAAAGAACTGACAGCCTGAGATGTAAAATTTCTGACTATGTTTCGATGCACTTTAGAAAGATCTAAAAAGAGAAAACAATACAATAAGGGGCGGATAGGATCTGTGCACAAAAGAGCGCTCCAGAATGGGTAACAAAGAAAGTAGAGGAAGACAACCTCCTCCAGAGGGGCCCATAGTGAATATTATGACGAACAAATACACAAGAGAAAGTGTAAAACATTTGAAAAAATTGGATTTTGGGTTTCCACAAGGAGGCTCATTGCGTAAAACAGATTTACAGAAACTCCGTTCTTGTTTGGAGAAGAAAGAAGAAGATTTAAAATAGAAAAAGAAAATCAAGACAAAGGATCTCGAGGAAATGAATAGTCATAGAACGTGTTTGAGTATGTGGGAAAAGGAAGCTGAAAACATAAAAAGAAAGCAGCTTCAGAGACAGATGACAAAAATGAATGTGGATGGTGAAAAAGACAAGTGTGATAAAGGAAAGACTAAGGGGTCTCTATATCCTTCCTTAACAGGTCACAAAGGTCCTCTCCTCGACTCGTACCCTCAACCGCAGGCACCGCCCACATACCAACCCCCAGCCGATGTGCCACAACCATCAAGTACCACGGGTAACCCGAGTACCATGGCACCACAGCAGGAGGAGACAGATGGCAGGGCCCCAACTCCTCGACAGAAGGCAGACACCTTTCGTCTTACTCCCCTATACACACACGCTCTCAAGTTAAGGAAACTGAGCCGGTCTTCCACATGCCAATGATTCAAGTCATGGGACAGGACGGTCCCCAAGTCGTGTTTCGTCCGTGGACTGACCAAGACATGAAAGAAGCCCTTGTTCACCTACCGGACCCTAATGCCTCCGGTGCAAAATTCACTGACGCACTTAGTGATTTTTGTGCAGAATTCCAACCCACTTTGCCTGAAATCAGATGACTCCTGGTCAAGAAAATGGGCCCTACAAACTTCGGCAAAATCAGAGCAAGATGTGAAGGCGACGAAAGGATGGAGAATGTGAACTTGGGTCATCAGGATAATGCCCCATATGTGGCCAAAGTTACGGCCATACAAGATGCCATCAAGACCGCATTTCCAGAACATGTAGACATGTCGAAAATCACTTCCTGCAAGCAACGCCCAGACGAGCCAGTGAGTGAATTTTATCACAGAATGCATCAAATCTTCAGTGGCATTGCCGAACCAGGCAGCCTGGGGGATGCCCCTGGACCCTGGGAAAATCCACCTCCGCCACTGTTTCCTTAATGGATTGCAGCCCACCATAAACATGGCAGTTGAACACAGCTGCGCGGGCCTGGAAGATGCACAACTCGCTGAAGTGAAAAGACATGCCGAACATGCTCAGAAAACACAAAGGCAGAAGAAGGCCAGAGAAAATGACAAGAAGGAGAAGCAATGCCACCAAGCACAGCTCACCATAATGCAGGCTCACCAGGGTGCCAGAGGCAGGGGACAAAGAGGCAGAAACAGAGGACGAGGAGGCCGCGGACACGGTAGCGGACGACCAGACTGGACCACCAGATCATCTGCGGCAAGCACGGACATTTGGCAAAGGATTGTCCGGACAACCCGGACAACCCTGGGGAATCCAAACAAGGTCCGGCGCACTGCGATTGAGAGACGGAGGGAGGGGCACGAGGAGAGGAGACGAGCTGTGATCCTGTCCACTCATCTGATAAGGGAAGTGAGACACACACACGCACATGCAATGAAGAACAGTTTGCAGCACTAACCTCACCCGCTACGCATATAGAGGGCATAACTCCTGTTTTCAACTCTCTTTTGAAGACAGGTGTAATTGTTCCCTGACCTGACTCCCCCGTGTGCACACCCATCTTCCCTGTGAAGAAAATCAGAGACAAGAGTAAACCCACGGAATGGTGCTTTGTGCAGGATCTGAAGGCTGTGAATGATGCTGTTATACCACATGCACCTATTGTACCTAACCCTTACACCCTTTTGTCTCAGATTGTCATTAGGGCTCCGCTCGGTGGGGGGGGTTGCGTATCTCGCCAAAATTACACGCTCGCATTGCTCAAGCAGCTGAAGGCCTCTGGTGCGCTTGGCAGGAACCAAGCTGGCCTGCTCGGTGTTGCCCAGTTTCAGAGTAGCAACGAACGCGAGTCCAAGTGAGGCCGGACACTCCACCATCCACCTGGGCTTGCGACGACAACATCAGCTAGCATCAGCTAGCATCTGGAGCGAGCCTGAGTGGGGCCAGGCACTCCACCATCCACCGAGCTTGTGGGAAAACATCACCGAGCTAGCGGGACAACATTGGCTAGCATCTGCTAGCATCCAGAGCAGCTTAAAGAAAAGGGTCCACCAAAGCAGCAGCAGCAGCAGCAGTAGCAGCAGCAACAGAAAAACACCGACAATGCTGAAGAAGAACATGTCTCAATGTCACAGGTAAGGGACTTGTTGAAGAATCAAAAAGACATGTTCACAGCACTATTACAGCAGCAGCAAGAGATGTTTAAGAGTTTTGTAAGCATGAATACTTGGAAGGTCAATCTCACAGGAACAACATAGTGCTGGAGGGAATTCCTGAAACCCCAAACGAGACATGGACTGACTCCGAAGAGAAAGTTAGAGAAGTACTGAAAGAAAAGCTGCAGATCCAGAGAGAGATGAAGATTGAACGAGCGCATCAGATGGGTAAACCAGAGCTAAACAGGGACAGGCCGAGAGGGATTGTTGTCAAGTTCCGTCGCTTTAAGGACAAAATGGCAGCCCTTCAGAAGAGCAAACTCTTGAAAGGCACCAAAATATACATGAACGATGACTTCACAGAGGCGGTGAAACAGAGGAGAAAAGAACTGATGCCAAAGCTAAGAGAAGCAAGAAACAAAGGTCACATTGCCTACCAGCGACAAGATAAGCTCATCATCCATCAACACACCAGCACTCCCAAATAAATATCATATTGGTAATGTATGTTACAGGGTAAATGACAGTGTTTACAGCCACTGACCACTCATGTCGAATCAAAAACAAACTAAAAAAGGCATAAACATTGCACATAAGAAATGAAATTAATGAATTTAAGAAATTAATAACTGAACATAAACTGCAAATTTTGGCAATCTCAGAGACCCATTTAGACAGCTCTTCTAAAGACTCGGAGCTGTCCATCACGGGCTACAACATCTACAGAAAGGACAGAAATAGACATGGAGGAGGAGTAGCTTTTTATATACAAGATAACATACCTGTTAAAATATGTACACAAAGAATGACAGATGACTTAGAACTACTATGGGTGCAGGCACATCTACCGCATAAGAAGCCGATAAGTCTAGGATGTTGTTACAGGCCTCCAAACGCTAACAATATGTATCTGGATAATATAAGTGATATGTTGGAGTGTAACACTGTTGTTGGTCAGGACATTTACTTCAAGGGTGATTTTAACATTGACTGACTTGCATCGAACTGTCCAATTAAGAACAAATTTAAATCTGTTATCACTACATGCGGCCTTACTCAAATGATTGACAAACCAACAAGAATATGTGTAAAAAGTGATGGTACTAATACTGCAACATGCATTGATCATATTTTCACAAACTGTCCTGAAAGGTGTAACAAGTCCATGTCAGTGCCCATCGGCTGCAGTGATCATAATCTGGTAATCGTAGCCACAAACATGAAAGTCAGTAGTCCGGGACCAACAATAGTGTTAACAAGATCATATAAACATTTTAATAATGAACTTTTTGTGGATGATGTGAGGAAAGTCTGTTGATTAGAAGTGCTCGAGTCAAAAAATCCAGATATCGCTCGGTGTAAATTTAATAATCTTTTCATGCCTATAGTAGAGAAACATGCTCCGTGGAGGAAGTCTGCTGTTAAGAACGCCGTAACACCCTGGTTGGATAATGAAATTAAGAATGCAATGAAATTGAGAGATCAAATGAAAAAAACAGCCAGCACAACAGGAAATATAGAGGACTGGGATATATATAGGAAGATGAGAAACTTCATTACAAAATTAAATAGGAAAAAGAAGAGAACTTATTTTGAAAATAGAGTAAACGAAATAGGAAATGACAGTAAGAAACTATGGAGAGTCTTGAATGACCTGACAGGTAGGAAAAACAATCGAAGCCCAACTTTTCTAGAGGCCGACGACACTTTCATCACAAAGCCGAAGGAAATTGCAAACTATTTGAATGATTATTTTATAAACAAACTAAATAAACTTAGAGAAAATATGTCTACATAAAATAATGAAATATCTAAGAAATAAAATAATGAAGGATAACTACTCTAATTTCAAATTATCAAAAGCAGATGTGAAAAAAATTGAAAATCTCTTGAAAAATTGCAACGAAAAATCACCTGGGGTGGACGGCATTAATGGCAGGTTTCTGAAACTGGTGGCGGGGGAGATTGCAATACCGATTACACACATTATTAACTTAAGTTTCGCACAGGGTATTTGTCCACAGGCTTGGAAAATAGCAAAAATAATTCCTCTACCAAAAGATAGTAAATTGCCTCTATCTGGTCAAAACAGTCGTCCAATTAGCTCACTGCCGGTCTTAAGTAAAATCATGGAAACTATAGTACATGAACAAATAAACATTTATCTAGCTGCTAATAATATTATTTGTAATTCACAGCATGCTTACAGAAAGGCCCATTCAACAGCCACAGCTCTGACTAAAATGACTGACGATTGGCTTAGGGGTATGGATGAAAAGAAAAAGGTGGGTGTTGTGTTTTTGGACTTCTCAGCTGCTTTTGACATTATAGATCACCAAATACTACTGAATAAACTATCTCATTATGGCTTTGATCAATCTGCAATCACTTGGTTTTATAGCTACCCATCACATAGAACACAAAAGGTATTTTTTAATGGAGGCTACTCAGAGGTCCAAAACACCACATGTGGGGTCCCGCAAGGGAGCTGCCTTGGGCCATTACTGTTTACTATTTTTACTAATGATTTACCGTATGTACTTGATAAAACAAGTATAATAATGTACGCGGATGATTCCACTATATATTCATCTAGTAAAACCATGAAAGAATTAGAAACAACTATTAATAATGAACTAAGGAGTGTGGCGGAATGGGTCAAAGTAAATAAGCTGGTGCTGAATGTGACTAAAACCAACGGTATGACGATGGGAACGCATAGAAATGTAGATAGTAATTCAATGTTTGAGATTAAAATTAATGACAACAATATAATGAAAGTGCATGAGATAAAATTGCTGGGAGTGACTGTGGATAATAAACTGTCATGGAAAAAACATAAACAACACAATTCAAAAATGGGCAGAGGCATATCAATTTTAAGAAGGTATGCTACATTCTTGAATCACAAAATTTTATTAACAGCGACGCAGTCACTAATTCTATCGAGTCTGGATAATTGCCCAGCAGTTTGGTCGAATGCAACCGGGGAACTACTAAATAAACTGCAAAGAATTCAAAATGGAATGAATAGAATGATACTAAAATGTGGTTTTCGAACAAATATACTATGGATGCACAGGGAGCTTAATTGGTTACTGGTGAGGGATAGATTATTATATTCGTTAATTGTGTTCATAAGGAATGTATTTACTACAAAATCTCCTCGGGAACTGTTTAATAGTCTATGTCAGCGGTTTTCAAAGTGTGAGGCGCGCCTCCCCTAGGGGGCGCCAGAGGACACCAGGGGAGGCGCAGCGAGAGAAACATTTAAACATTTTGCGGGAAAAAAAATCTACTCAGTCAAATACATTATATCAGTGGAAAATGGATCGATTTTTGGTACGTGGACCTCAAATGAAAGTTGGAGGGGACAAAGAGTCTGGAGCGAGCAGAAAACGGAGGATATGACTCCGAATATTTAAATTTGGGCTTTACTTTCACCGGTCCTGAAGATGCTCCGCTGCCACAGTGCGTAATCTGCAGTGAGAAGTTACCAAACGATAGTATGCGCCCATGTACACTCCGGCGTCATATTGAAACGAAGCACCAGAGTTTAAAGGGCAAACCCCGTGAATGTTTTTGAGAGGAAGCTTCATGAACTGAGATCACAGATCAAAGTTATTGAGACACAGCAAATGCCAAGGCAACCGAGGCGTCATACCACGGAGCGTTACGCATTGCGAAGGCGGGGAAACCCCACAACATTGGCGAAACACTGCTCCTCCCTGCTGCCAAAGATATGTGCTCCATAATAATGGGGGAAGCTGCTGCTGCCAAGTTGGTTGCTGGACGCGCTCCGTGAAAGCCCGTTCTTCTCCATTCAGCTGGACGAGTCCACCGATGTCGCCACCTGTGCACAGCTGATGGTGTATGTGCGCTTCATTAAAGCGCTGAGTGTTCAGGTAGAATTTCTGTTTTGTCACCCTTTGCCGGGT
>CAAKHG010044228.1:10590-46527 GCA_901007715.1 Dactylopterus volitans
TGACCCTTACCCTGAAGAAAACATGCCACATTAGCCCGTATGCAGCTAAATTCTGCGTTTTATCACGCTATCACTGCGTGCATGCGCTGGAAGCGAGCTATTATCCGCAACGCAACGGCTCCTGTGTCCGGCAGCAGCCGTGATTTCTGCAAATCGAGTCGACGAGCCCCTTTTTGTTCCTCTCTTGCCTGTCGAGGTGTTTCGGCGTGGATGGAGATTTGATCTGAAATGGAGCCGAAACGTCACTGTTTTTTGCAAAACAGTGACATCAAGTTCTTATCTTTTCTGCAACACAGACCTGTGCAGCTTGACAAGTGACATAATTTGGCTGTGGCGCCACCGCGATTGCTCTGTTTACCAGTGATTGCATGTATTCCGATCTTTGGATCAAAGGAGCAGGAACAGCAATCCTCCCAGTTTCCTGCGCCACAAGTCGAGCGTGCTGGCACCTGCCCATCAGGTTTGAATGACAGCACTGTTTCCCCTTGTTTACAGATGAAAGACGGGCCTTGATTCGCTGCCACCTCTGCGATTGCAGCCCTTCATTGTCTCCTGGGTGTGTTTTTGACACGGCTGGTCTGCACTTGTCAGACTGCAGCCTGCGCTCCCATTTAAACATCCCCCCTTTTTACACAGTGAGGCTGAGGAACGATCAGTTACGGAATCAGATGTTCATGATGGGAATAAACAAAAAAATAAAAAAAAGCTTCAGAACCCCACTGGGCAGCACTTGTTAAGGTAATGGTATTCGTATGTACTTTAAGGGACCACAGATTGGCTAATGATATATATACAGGGCCATTATAAGGAGACCAGCGGCAGCACAGCACAATCGTGCAGCAGTTGAAGTCCTCTGAAGTTGTCCCAAGTGCTCCTTTCCAGCCGGAGATTCCATGAGATATGCATGTTGCGGAACAGGAAAAGCAGCTTTTTGACCCATCAGCTGATGGTGCAACACTCCATCTCCCTCCTGTCCCGACTCGATGGGCCCGGAATCCTGCGTCCTGCGTAGACGCTGGCGCGTCGCTGTTTACGCCCCCATCTTTAAACTTGCCATGTGCGCTCATTGCCACCACTCACAGACTGACAGAACCAGACTAAAGCTAATCCCCTGGCTGCTATCATCGTCCATCCACTGAATATCTGATGTCGGACAAAGATTCTGGCTGTTAGCATGTTTGCCCTTGCGCAAGCGCCAGAATCGGTGCAGCCGCATGTTTGTCCAAACAAAACCGCACTTGCATGTAGGGTGAATTATTTTCCTTGTTTTGTGAGCTGTAAACTGAAATTTAGTTTGTAGATTGCAGTTTTATGTTTGAGTAGGTAATCAAGACATCATCTATCTCGTCTTGTCTTGTCTTCTCCCGCTTATCCGGGTCTGGGTTGCGGGGGCAGCAGTGGCCTGCCGTCCGATCCACGTTGCACCAGAGGCATATGGTTCGGACGGACGGGTCCATGTCTCTGCCTCAGGCCGGACCTGACCGGACTCCAGTGGGCGAAGGCCTGGCCGTCAGGCGCTCGCCAACAGGCCCCTCCCCCAGACCTGGCCCCAGGGCGGGGCCCCGGTAGCCCTCCAGACAGGGCACACTGTTCCTCTGATGTTTTTCTTCCCATACGCGTCTTTATGGACCATTCTTCAGTTTGCCCCGACAACACAGCATCTGGGGTCATCAGGACACTCCACCCCCCCCCCCCACTACCATAAGCTGATGGTCCATGGGGAGTGAGGGGGGGGGGGCATGATCTGTCACAGCATGTCAAAGTGATGCCTTGATGCTACTCATGAATAAACAGTTAAAGAGAGAAGGTTTGAGCGGCTTGAGTGGCAGAGGAGCTTCTTCAAAGATGTCTGACATGCAGCTCTCGCAAATAGTTGGTTTTTCCTATCTGTGTCTGCACTTTCTGTCTTGCTTTCGGAAAGACTCTGAATCTAGGATTGGTTCCCCCTGCGTTTGAGACGTGTAAGCGGGGCTGCTGATGCTCGGCGTCTCAGCCCTGAGTGTTTTTTTCCTTTTGCTCTCCCCCTCGTTTGCATGCAGGGAGTCGTTTATACCACCAGATTCAGCTGCATAGCAGAAGAGGACTTGCTCCCTTGCCAACAAACAGAAGTGATTCGAAGGAAATAACAGTGGACGTGAATCCGAGAAGGAAGTTGGCTTAGTTTGAACTGGAGATACTTTTTACTCCAGGCTTTTGTTTTTTTTCCCTTCAGATTGTGCAGCACATTGACATCTTGGGGAAACGGTGCACTTTGGTTGAAGTGGAAACGGTCAAACCTGACCTTGCCAGCAAGAGTGCATGTAAAGAAATATTAAGGGCTGCTGATTCCGTTCATGTTTAATTACAAGAGATGAGGAAACGAAAAGCGCCGTTAGCTAGAAATGTATAAATGCACGCTTTTTGTCAAAATAGCAGTACTAGTAGTTGTGGTAGTAGTCGTCATACCAGTGGGCCTGTTGCTCTTGTATATTTTATATTATTTTTCTTGCTCAGTAATCTGCCCTTAAACA
The DNA here is from genome assembly GCA_901007715.1 of Dactylopterus volitans. Taxonomy (NCBI): domain Eukaryota; kingdom Metazoa; phylum Chordata; class Actinopteri; order Syngnathiformes; family Dactylopteridae; genus Dactylopterus; species Dactylopterus volitans. Next base: position 13,101 of record CAAKHG010044228.1, read on the forward strand.
TTGCTCCATAAAGAGGGGCTGAATAGATACAAACAGAAATTGATTCTTCCAGCATGCATTGTTCTCCATAATGAGAAAAGTTTGTCGAGCGTGTAATTTTACCCATGAAATGGCTGGAAAAAAGTGGGATATTTTTTTTTTTTGTGTCGCTTTTTTTTTTCTTCGCCCCCAAATACAGCCACCTGCTTCATTTGCATTCTGCAACCTCAAGAAAATGAGCCTCTACAATAAATAGTGATGAATGCTGAATGTGACAGTCGGCGCATTGAAGGGTCTTGTGTGGATGGAAACGGTTTACTGTGTGAATGGACGGCGTCGCATTTGGCCTGCAACCGCTCGGTCTTTTGACATGATAAGAAAAGGTTGTGTGTGCGTGTGTTTCTCCTCTCGCACACATGAATTAGGGCGCCCAAAGCCGACATCCCTGGCATTTCAAAGAGGAGGTTATTTGTTAGAAACAAGCGCCCCATTTAGCCCGTCTCGATCCATGCATTGAACTGTGCCCGCATGCTCTCCAGAGCCTGAACCTGCACACTTTTCTGCTGAGCTCGTGTGACCTTAAGCTGACAGAGGTGCTTTGGGAAGATGGACCCAAGAGACTTCCCTCTTGCAATAAAACTTCCATTAAAAAAAAAAAAAGAAAATAAGGAAGTTGTGTGATAAATTTAGAAAAAAAGTGAGTGGACACTCTGTGGGCTGAACAGGAAGGACATGCAGGCTTAACAGGTCATCACAAATGCAGAACAAGTCACTCCAAATACACTGGAGTACTTCACAAGCTGGCTTTGATGAAGTGTTTAAATCAGGAAAATGAAGACAGCGAATGTTTGCTCAAGTTCTTAAAATGACCCACTTCCGGCGAGAGGTGTTCGATCTCAATTCGGCATATTATCCGCTAACTCCATATGAACTCAAGTCAAGGGTGATGGAGGTTTGACGTCCTTTACAAACCGGAGACAGAATGGTGGACCCAGAGGACGTGATGCAGATAAAACACTGTTTCTGTATTTTGGGAATGGTTTGGTATCTTTTTATACAATGTTATCTGCAAACTTTGGACTGAAACGTTTTGGGAGGTCATACCACAAACTTTGGCTCGTCCACGTCAGACAAAATGCTACAAGTTTACCTTTGTGGATTGCAGCTACGCGGCAGGCAGCCTCACCCGAGCAGATGCGGGAAAACCCTACGCCAGGAGCTTTAATGCGTTGTTCTAAACTTTTTTTTATGACTAAATAAGACTTATATTTATTAGCCCTTTTGGCCTGTAGTTTACGTTACTTCTCAGTTTGCCACATGTTCATAAATAGCATTGGCACTGGCATTTTCAAATGTTGAGTTGAGAGAGATTTAGAATCTTGATTTTACCCAGAAAGATCTACCCAGTGAGCGATTGGTGGGAGCGCTCACTCTTATTTGTGAATTTCTCATGCTGCCCTTAATATTAGTTTATTTTAACAAAGAAAACAGTTACTCCCTTTTCATTTATCAAATGATTTCGGTTGCCTAGACGTAAACTACATCTTAACCCGAGTGTTGGAGTTTTTGTTTTGAGGGCACTGACAGGGCGGTTAACTCTTGATGTTGAGTCTTAATATCGTCTGACCACCTCATCTCCATTTTCCCGCCCCTGATTGACGTTGGCGGTGTGCTCACCGCATTCTCGGCCTCGTTGCTCGAACCGTTGAAAAGTGAAACTGGGCATAAACGCTTCCAGCTTGCATCACTTGATCTACATTGAAAGCGACTGCAGCTTCAAAGTCACACGCCCCAATTATCCCCCATTTACTCGCCCTGCCACGGTGCCCGGGCCTGCTGTGCCCCGGCAGGGAAAAACCCCTTGAGGCGTTTGCATACTTGATGCCCGGACCTCAAACAAATGGCCAGATCCCTTACTGACCCACTCACGTAGCTCGCAGATGACTGCTGAATACTCCCCCCCCTGTAGTCGCAGCTGCTGAAGCCGAAGTAGACCATGCATGTCTAACTACCAGCCAGTCAAGCCACCGAGTTTTTGAGGTACATCCGTCCACGCCTCTATGGTCTTAAAAGGGCATGAACCACGCCGAGAAGTTTGAGAAACCCTATCGCGGTCGTAACGGAGATGTCTGGCTATCTGATCGGTCCCGTCTCATTATCGGCGCTGAGGTCTGGCGTGCGTTTGCCTGTGTGGTCGCAGTCTTTCGTCGGGATGCAGTTCTCCTCAAGCTCCAAATCGTTTTGGATGCCTCCGGCAGAGCTCGGGGGCTTTTGTCAAAGCTTGGCCCGGAGACAGAGATGCTGCAAATACCTCTGTCTTCACCGTCCAGGCTCGACGGACGGAAAAAAGCCTCGCTCCTGCCAAAACGCTGTGACGGCTTGAGCCTGAGCTCCCGTCGGATCCCTGCAGTCGGTGCATGAAATATTGTCTGTTTTAATGTTCCCATTCTGGTCTGATTTATGTCTATTTTTAATTTTTCGAGGGGGGGATTACTCGGGCATTAGTGACATACAAATTCAAGCACAGGCCAATTCTGACATGTGAGTGCTTTGGAAATGAAAATGCTTCCATTCAAAAATAATTTTGATTTCAGATATTTCTAAATCGAGCACAACTGACTTGTGAAGTGATTGTAGAGACGATTGTTTTTTTTTGCAAATGAGGTTGAACAGATTTCCTGGAAAGCACATATGTAAGATTTAAGCCTCAAAATAAAAAAAAGAAGTAAATCTACAGTTGAGTTGATACACTATCCCAAAAGTTCCCAAAAGCTTTTAAACTGAGAAATTGGTACACTAGAGATCCAGAAGAGGAGCCGCTGCGTTGAAGCTCCGCCCATGTCAATCGTGAAAGAACAGTTTACCATTAAAAATAATCATTTTTTTTATGGTTTAAAACAGATAACAGATATTGAAAGTAAGCCTTACATGTCCTCTCAAAGTTCTTATGTCCAATTCCTAACAGAAGCCCATAAATGCGTCCACAACTTTGAGTATTTCACTGCTGTCAGTCATGAAGCCACACCCCCATTTGTACCGCATCAAATGACCAACTAAAACAAAACTTGCTCGAAAAATGGAACGAATGAGCAAATGGTGCGATTGAAAACAGACTAGCTAACGTATCAAAGTGCTTCAGGAGTACTTTGATATGTTAGTTCGGCTCAAGTCCCATCCGCCAATGTGGAGGAGGCGGGGCTTATCACCAGTCCTGCAGCCAGCCATCGGGCCCGCAGCTCCAGCTTGGCTTTCAATTCTCCCAGCCGAATTTGCTGGCGCGGGTGAATGACGCTGAGCCCACGGTGAAGCGAGGCCAAAATTCATGCCCATGCATACCTGTTTATTTTATGTTTGTGTGTCCCTCAGCTGCTTTAGCAGATCAATTTCTGTCACCTCATTGGCCCAGACAGCATCGTGATGGTTTATCCTCTTACGTCAGCTGAGTGTTAATGATTGCATATGCTGTCTGGACACATGCGTATACATGTATGCCACTTTTTAAGAGCTTTTAATGCAGCACAAATCTCGGGGGAAGATCAGGAATATGCAGCCTAGAAACTCTTACTGGATCATGTGCAGAAGAGGAAAAAAAAAGGCTAAAAGCCTTTCCTTCATAAACAAAGAACATTATTAATGGTAAAAGTTAAGAAGGATGCAGGAATTTTTAGAAAAAGGGAAAAGCACTGCGGTGGCTCTTTTTAATCAGTTTTTAAATCCCTTTTACAGAGCTACATTTCAATGCGTCACCTCATGTGACTCAAAAGCCAGATGGATCTCGTCTGTTTCCAAGGTTATGACTTTCTGATTTCATCAAATCTCAGAGAGCCCTCTATCTCGCTGTAACGCCCCCCAGATGATCTCCAGACTCCCGAGGAGGAAACTGGAATCCTGCATCTCCGGTCCCCCAGCGCTCCGGCCTCCCTTCTGCCCACAACCGCCTCCACAACCCACCATCCTCACGGCCCACCTCTTTAAATAAACCTCCCTCATCTCCCTCTTTTGTCTCAGAGTTGAGCCACATGGGCACGAGTTTGAGCTTTGAAGACGCTGCCTCCAGCTTCTTTTTGTCTCTTAGTCACGAACGAGCTTTTGTTGAAGAAATAATTGCAGGTTCTTGTTGTGGTGGCTGTTCCGCTCACTGGGAGTTTGGGTTTTACTGAGGTGTCACTAAACTTTTGACACCCTAATACATACGAGTGGGGATGAGAGGTGTCCCTAATATTTTGGTCACCCCACTCCGACGCATTCGGGTTCGAAAACATTAGGGGACACCTTTCAATATAATATGAGAGTACAGACTAGTCCCAACAACAATCATTAGAATATGTCAACACCTCCTTCAAACAGATAGTTCAAACACCTCCTTCAAAGTAAAAATTAAAAAATATATATATTTTAGGGGACTAAGGGAGAATCTTATTGCAGGGCTGTTGCATTAAATTCAATGGTGAACATGCTGTGGTCATCATGTTATGCCTTCATGTTGCTTTCGGTATGAAATTCAAATGTGACCGAAGATGTAACTTGACAGCTTGATCCCAATCGCCCCCTGGCGGCTGCTTGGCTTGCGAGTGATAAGCCCCGCCCCCTCCATGTTTACTGATAAAACGCATAATATCATTTTTCTTAAAAGTTTTTCGTTTTATGCTGTGAAAAGGAACTGCGACGCCACGATTGACAGCTGGCCCAAAGTTCGATATACCGTCGCCCAGATTATTCACAGCCTCCGGTCAGCGCTAATGAACATTGTTCAGCAGCTATCTTGCTCTCGAACTTTGAGCCGCCGGACAACGCACACCAGCTGCCGTGAGTTTTTGAGTGTGTGACATCTTTATTGCGGGATTACCGTTGTATTTTCTCGCTGCGCCAACACATGGACAGGCGCGCTCTCACCCCCCCCCCCCCCCCCCCCCCCCCCCCCCCCCCCCCCCCCCCCCCCCCCCCCCCCCCCCCCCCCCCCCACTGCCCCCCGCCCCGTCAGGTCTCGTCACATCTCGTGTCAGATCGCTTTTTCAAAGCGAGCTGCTTCATTGTCAGCGTTTGCTCCATTTCTGAAGTGCATCCATGAACGTTACACAACAGTTTCTCCGGAGCCTCTGTAACGGTACGGTACTGTACTTTCAGCGTGCCCGGGCATGCCCGTCCCATGTTCTGTCTGCACAGGCCTCTGCAGCCCCCATGGATGTTAACATGTGAGCGCACACCACCACCCCACCACCACCACCACCACCACCACACCTTCACGTTGCAGTTTTGTTCCAGCCTTGTTTTGGAGATGCAGCGCAGCTCTTGGGGTTTTCAATTCTAGTTGTTATGCTCAGATTTATCCGGAGCATACGAGCGAACCGACTGACTGGCATGTTTGCTTGCGCGCATTGCTGCGGCTGCGTAATTAAAACGAAAAATTCCGGCTTTGTTCATCCCGGTCTGTTCCTTGAATTGATTGTTGTTTTGACGTTCATAAAGAGCTTGGCATTGGGCCACTTAAACATTTGCTACGGCAGGTCTTTGTTTCTCATGTTCATGAATTTCTCATGGAATATTACACGGACTTTTGTGGGGGAAAAAAAAAATTTAACTCTGCCAAGGAGCGAATGTTTACACACAAGTATGTTTGGCTGAATTCCCATAAAGGTGGGGGAGGGGTGAATCGTGAGCCAAGGAAGAGGCATTAAATATTAAAAATGTGGTTTTTCAAAATTTATTTTGTCTTTACATGGGCGTGGGTGAGGGTCTGAACTCTAAAGAATTCCATGCTACTTCTAATGTTTTTTTTTTTTTTTTTAAGAAAACCTATATCTTGACACATGATGTATACGTTGGGGATTTGGGCTGTTGGCCTTGGTGGAGATTCGCTCTCCGCCAGCTCCTCCGGTTTTACCTTGAAACCCAGCAAAAGCGGCAACCGCACGCTGAGGCCACATCAGCTGCTGCAGAGGCAGATGGTGGACGCTGCCGCGCTGTAAGAGCGGGGAGGAAAAGACACGCGCTTAATCTCCATTGTTGTTGTTTGAGTCCTTGTTTCCCTTTCTTGATGATGTTTCAGCGTCTTTGCAGGCATTATTATGTGCATAAATGCCAGTGCATTTATGGGAGTTTGTGCAACTGCTTCCCCTCGGCAGCTGAACCGCGCAGCAGTGTCCCACCGGGGCGGCGGGCTTTTGCGTTGGCAGGCCTCTTGCTGCTCTTGCAGTTATGTGTAATAGGACATATCTCAGCCCCATTACAAATAAGCCTCCTTAAATTTGCCTTTTCCATTTGCCGAGCCGTAATCTGATAGCGCCGAGGCCACTGGCAGCTATTCCTCCGCAGTGTTGAGCTGTCACATGACGCCGGCAGACAAAGCTCGGCGCGTCGGACTTGCGCGCGAGTCCCCATGTTTTGCGGAATAATCCCACGCACCGCTGCCCGCCCGCCGACCAACTGTTCCTACTACTTCTGTCCTTGCAAATCCTCTTGTACAACATCGCCCAATCTCCCGGATAACATTTGGCTTCATAACTGGATCAAGAGCGGTTCGTGCGTAAGTCGTTTTCATTCAGGGAATGATGACATTTGGGGTTTAGGTGTCACCAGATGCTTTCATAGGAGGAGGCATTGATTTTGACATGACTCAGGCCCTGAAAGCCTCCTTTTCATCCGCAACAGGAGGGAGAATGGCAGAGTTGTCTCGGTCAAACGCAACGTGTTTGGGCCTGATGGAATGTGAAATAAAAACACTTTTAATTGAGAGATTTGTGTCTCAGCGAGGTCGTGCATTTGTACTACATGCCGCATGTAAAGCCCGCGTGTGCACGAGATTGCTACGTTGTGCTTTTATGGCACAGTGAGCATCTATAAAAGAAATGTAGGTGTGTTTTCTTGGCGGCGCTGAAGCGAAAGTATTGTAGGCTTCTCAACCTGGAAACCGGGTCTGGACAATTGGAATTCACTCCACACACTGACTGCAGGCTGGAACCAAAACCAGCGAGAGACTCCCAGAGATAAGACCAGATGAAAATTTAATGACGCCTTTTTTGGAAAATTGGACCGCGAGCCGCGTTGAGTTGAGTCACCGCTTGCGTCACGCTCGCAAATTCACCGCAACGTGAAATTTGTGCCGAATGGTGGAAAAAGTGGTTGTGGACTACTTCTTCGTGCAAAGCTCCTCCCGGCCGATGCTGTTAGTCTCCGTGCCACACAGCAGGATGAAGAATGCTAGAAACCGTTAAACAATGTAGAGGAATGCGTGGATCATGTCATAATGGATGTGTAAAATGACCACGCTTCAAATTGGGCCACATTACTACATTAAAAGCATATTCCATTGTCAGTGGTTTTAGTAGTGACACTGGACATGCAAGAATAAGAGGTTGGGAGTGAAGTCGCAAGTTCGAATGATTAAATTTGTAAATCATTCAACGATTTATGTTATTGCTGTCATAACTTTTTATGGCATTTTGGAAATTATGACGCCTAAAACAGTCGTTCTCTCTCGGCTTGAGCTGGAAGATATGGCCCCTGCACCCAGACGGTGTGTAGATATATTTTTGTTTTTAAACTGCAAGTTGTTTCGTCTTTTATTAATAAATGAACTGACTATATTGATGTGGTTAATCAAAAATAAAGTTTGCTGACACATAAAACAAAGAAGCAGCAAATCCTCTCAAATCGAGGTGCTGCATGATGGTATTGTTTTTTTTTCTCAAGTTTGAATCCATTGAAATATTGTTTTCAGGCAAGTGAAGTCACAATTCTGTCAGCTGCTAAATGCAGCCAATTTATGGGAGTTTTGAGCCACGATGCTTTGTAGGTTATTTGTCACTATAAATAACCATTTTACAGATGTTGTGGTAACTAAATTGTCAGGATTTTAGGCGTTTTACACAGGGTGGAAAATGCACCACCCAGCCTTAGCCGCGGCGGCGATGCGCATCTCCGCCGACGCTTTCTTGTCTCGCGGGCCCCGCTGCCACAATCAGCAGCCTCCGCTTACCTTTAACCCAAATACACCGCTTTTATGTCGAGAGCCGTGTTTGCTCGCTGATGCGCTCGCGGTGTCCCACAGCTGCCGCTGATTGAAGAACTAGCGCTGCTCGAGTGTCATTTTGTTTACTTCTGTGGAGAAAAAAAAAAAACCGGGAGAGGGCTGCGCTTGCTTCAAGTGTCTTTGTTTCATGTAGGTTTTTCCAGATTTTTCAGATGGTCTCTCTCAGTCAGCGCGCTCCCCTTATTCGCCCTTTCTCACAATCTTTTGGGGTTTCTTACTTTTGGCCACAGCTTTGCCCGGGTATCACCACCACCCTCCTCAGCCGTCTCCCTCTGCGGCACAGGGAAAGACAGCTTCCTCATCACACTCCCAATCTCAGCCCTGTGATTGGCTGAGGTGACCCCCTCCCCACCCTCACCCCCCCGGGAACCCACGGAGGATGATGTCAGCCTGTCTCCATGGTTGTGGTCTGTGTTTGTCATCCACAGCGAAAGCCTGGGACGTGTCGGCGTTTGACGGGGCCGAGCTCTTGGCCGAGCATCCGCGGTGTGAGAACAAAGCCAAGTCTGGGAGGCGGTCGGGTCGAGGAGTGCTCGGGGCTCGTTTGCGACTGCGGTTTCCATTTGAATGGCTCAGAAGCAGAAATTGAATCAATATTGGAGTAAACGAGATCGGCAGATAAAACACTACAATTGGGATCAAGTCCAAAATAACCATGCTTTATCGCGACATCCCTGCTTACCAATGTGTAGCATAGCCCCTTCACCTTTGCCCTGTACAATCATTCATTTCTTTCAGTCTGTCGTTACTACACCAGGAAGTTATGAACCGAATGTGTCTGGCTCGTCGTGTGGCCTGTACTCCGAAGCAGGGCCAACATACAGTACCTGGGATATCTCTCCGTTACCAGGGTTGACTTACCCAGACATTCGCAATCCTGATACCATGCGGTACTATGAAGCGGGTCATCAACTCGGTACTCGAACCCGGGTTACTCCACTCTTGATCCTCACACATAAAGGGGTGGTGCTTGCGGCGCCTGACCAATCGCAAGCGTGGAGAAACTGAAGAATGAAGAATTCAAACATATCGCAGAGCCCAAAAGGCCACATTTTTGCCGCAGCAAGTGCCAGGGAGGAGTTCTGGCACAAGACTGTCGACTCTGTTAATGCTTTAGTTTTGTGAGATTATACAATATTAATTCAGTGGACAATTTTAAATGGACGGCAGCACTCCGATCGCTCAATTTCACTTCATTACGGCACAGGCGTTTGGGGCAGAGCGCGTCCCCAGTGCCCTTCCTTTCCTTTGTATTTCCCATTGAGCTCTTTTGAGGCTCGGCGCCCGCCCCTCTTGCCCACCCACCCCATCCAATGTGAGCGCATTTGTGTTGGAATATCAATTCCTCACCGTGACGGCACGAGTAGGTGTGCGTTCCATAAATTCCATAAAGACCGAGCGCGAAAACCCACCTCAGAGCGTCAGTGACGAGGCTTCATTTCACCACATTGTCTCTGTTGCACGGATGAAATCGGCGGCATTTATTTGATGTAGTTTGCAGCCCACACTCGGCCGACTGCGATGTGTTACATTTGCAACATGTTGGATCCATAAGGTGACAAATGTCAATGTCAATGTTCTGGAGCAGGTTAGCCTTTACGCCTGAGTTGCCGGGGTGATTTAGCTCGGGAAAAGGTGAACCAGCGTCGCAGGACAGAAAACCCGGGGTTAACCCTGAAGTTACCTTGATGAGATAGAATCCAGCTTGGTAGCACAGGCCTCTGGTCTGCACGTAGCTACTGCTAGCTTCAGCTATCTGTAGCATTATGGCACTTTTCCACGACATGGCACTGGCTTCTGCTCTTCTCTACTCGCATTTGGTAATATTTCCGGGGGGGTCATTTTCCACTCCAAGACGGTACCACTTCTGTGTAACTGGAAATGCATCTCATGAGTGACCGCAGTGAGATCTTTGTGGTTGCCATTTTTGAAAGGAAAAAAATTACAATTGTGACCAACAATGTTTTTTTTTTTTTTTTTTTTTTTTTTAAATGGCGGCTAGGGGCTTGTGCTGTTCAGGGTATTCAGTGCATGCTCGCATTGGTGACAGTGACAATTCCTTCAGGCCAATCAGTGGTCTGCAGTGATTTCGCGTCAGCTTTTAGTACCTCACAGTACCACAGTACTTGGAATTCCAGGAGAGCGAGTACTAAAAAAGGCGGACCAGATACTTTTTTTTCATATTGGAAAACCAAAAGAATAGAATAGTCATCTAGTGGAAAAGTGCCATTTGTGTTGCATTGCAAAAGCAAGACCTCGAGGAAACCAGTGGATGATGATTGCATCATTAGTCATTAGACACAGTATTGTGCAATCAGCATTTTTGAAAATTAAAATAGTAAAATACTGCATTTTTTCCGCTGGTCTTGGCTGAGACCTTCGTGCGCCACCAACTCTTCTCGTTCCTCTCGTTCCTTTCATGTGGAGGTGGATTTTCATGATCTTCTTAATATCGGTAATCTTTGCTACTCAGGACAAAGTGAAAACTATTCTACTGCTTTATAATTAATGTTTGACACCACAGTGAAAACATGAACAAGTAAAGGAACCGACGTTCAGTACAAGTTTACTAAAATATTCTAAGCTTTGCTCCCTTTGTAGGGTTTTTGCAGTTTCTCTCACTGCCATTGGATTGGTCACACATTGCAAGTAAGCAGCTTATCAGGCTGGAGGTGTGAAGGTTGAGATCAGGTAGAGATGAAACAGGTTGCTCTGGTAGGGAAAATGAATCAGCTTTTGGTGGAACCGGTTCTTTGGGCTGGATGTTTTGTCTGCGAGACTTCCATAGCTGACACGCAGGATTTCCTCCTGTCACCATCTGCCAGAAACCAGATGAAAGCCTCCCGATATGTATGTCAGGAGGACTGCCTCAAGAAATTCTTCTGTAATGTGATACGTCTGTGACCACAATCAGATCGATTAGTCTGCCAAGCCGGCTGCTTGTTTGCACTCGTGTTTGCGGATTGAGTCGCTTTCAACCGAAACTCCTTTGAGATAATACCGGCCAATTGTCGTGCAGGTCCTCAGATTGTCTTGTGTGTTAAACATGTTCTCGCGCTGCGTTTACTCAACTTTTTTTGAAATGACAATCGCAGCAAGGAGGAAGACGCCGCCCTCGGGTGGAAAGGCAGATGCCTCAGAAATGTACTGCATCTCGAGGAAAATGAACTCCAGTCTCCAGATTGTCATTTTCCTTGAGTTACCTACGACCTGGATGAATGAGAGTAGGCGCAGGCGCACTACAGGAGTGTACGTGTGAGAGGAACGGGTCAGAGGACTCGCCGGTGCCACATGGACGGCCGCCGCAGTGCTTCAGCTGTCCACGCTTTGATGCTGATGGATTTGCCTCGCTGGGTCTGAAGCGGCGGCAGCTGTCTGCGGCTCGCATTTCTGATTTGCCAACCGTCCAGCATCTGACATTCACGGCCGACGCCACTTGCATTCGTGGCAATGGAGATTGAAGCTGGTTAGAGTTTGATGGTCAAAGGTCAAGGTCACTGTTAATGCCCTTTTGTTTTTTGTTTTTTTGACGGAACTAAATGTGTTCCGATGATCACGATTTTGTTCATTGCTCAATGATGGGTTACGTTTAAATGTAACATGAACAGACCGTTATCCTTGATTTGAAAGTTGGGTATCTTGTCGTGAATGTGGTCACGGTTTTCGGGAGTTCAGCCCCGTTTCGTCCCGTTTGTATGATGTCGGCAAATCCTCCGATTGGCCTTCTGCCTCGGGCCTGTGCGCTAGGCTTGAGTCGCTCTGATAGACCTCGCCAGCATTTGGAAGACACCACGATGTTTGGTATCCTCCAAAAGAAGGAAAAGTGTCGGCAGTTTTGGAAACTGCTGGTCTTTTGACCTCTAGATTGGTGACGTGAGTTGGTGGAATCCAGGTGACAGTTTGTCTTTATCTCTGAGCTCTGTATTGTTTTGACTGAGGATCTGTGGGGTTTGGAGGCAGAATGACTGAAGGTCCTTGCTTTGATTTTGGTTTGAGGGGACGTGTTGTGTTCCTTCTGGACTGAGTGATATCGACCGAGAGATGTTAGTTTTCATGGTATTTCCCCAATTATAGTTTGTCTAACCCTCAACTGGCGGCATGGTTGACTGATTAAAGTATTTCCCTTTTTACTGCTTAACAATTTAAGGGCTACTTGAGGCATTATTGTGCTTTCTGTGTGACGTTGTATGGCTTAGGTGGGTTCGTGTGTGATGTTTTGCTTCTACTTATCTGCCTTTTCTTGAAACTTAAGCGTAGCTGACAAAGACAAAGCAACCCTGACGATATACAGTTGGGTGCTGACCTAACTTGCAGCCTGTTTCCAGAGCGCCAGAGTGTGACTGGTTGAAATCGTAAAGTGATGACATTTTTGTCCACTCATTTATTAAAGCGCGCCTCATTCAAATTTTTCGCTACATATGTTGTGCGTAGACGCAAACTGAAACTCAGCCGGCAGCGTCATAGGACCACAAGACGGTAATTCCAGTTTGTTACTCCGGCTGATGCACAGTTGGTTTTGAATTTCACTCAGCTTCAGATATGGTGTCAGACAGGAGACAGAAAGACAGACAAAGGCAGAAAAAACCCATCAAGTTGTCTTGTTGCCAGTCCTTAATTCTAATGTCTTTCAATTTGGGAGGTTGAGCCACTTCCACTTTGAAAAATTGCCGTTTTGCCCACAGGGGTTTGATTTTCAATATTCTCTGAATATTAGGATTACGTGGGATATTTATCTGTGCCAAGATGACTTATGAAGGGAAATCTGAGGGCATTCATATTGATTCTACATCAAATGATTGGATACAGCTGTCAAAATGGCATATCGATGCAAACGTTAGCGCTGCTACTGCAGCTCACGCAGCAACACGGTTCCCCGCACAGTTTCTGGCTCCCACGTCTGAGTATCAATAACTGCGACACGATTGCAATCTGATAGTCCGGAGCTGGAGATCAGGTGATTGTGTTGCGGCGTGTTTCCCCTTTCAGGTCTCGGTAAAGTGTCAGCCTCCTGCTACTCACACACACACACACACACACGCGCGCGCGCGCGCCGAGTGGCTCTCTCGTCGAGGTTGTTTTGCGGCGTCGCCCAAGGCGCTAGCAGCCTCAAAGGGGAGTGTGTTTTAAGACACAGACGAGATGTGGAAACACTGCTCTGCTCTCAACAGGCTGGAGGTGGAATGTGGTCAAGTCAGCCAGGTATGTTGTAACTTTGGCCTCAGTCATGTTTAAACTGATTAAGCTGTACATCCTCTTACAAACTCATGATGCTTTAGCTCTGCCTCCGACAGGATATGAAAGGTCTGATATATTAGATGTGAGCTCGGCGTGCACTCAAATAAGCTCTGCGACGTAGGCGAGCCTCGGAATGTAATTAAAATTAGTGGGCTATCATTGTCAGGACTTCCTTGTTTATGTTCGGGGGTTGGAGGTAGATGTTATGGCGAGGAATTCGGGCAAGTCCTTAAATCGCGTGCATCTTTGGCATCGATGGCTCAGAGGCCATCACACTCATAACCTTGATGCTGAATATACCTGTGCAGATGAATTTAGAGGTTGGAAGGCTTCATAATGTTTGTTTGAGTGATGCCTGTGAAGTCCCGTCGGCTTCAGACTTTTCAGATTCATTTTTACAGTTACCTTTTCCAGACTGTAACAGTAATAGAAAGATACATGTTCTTGCTCATCCGATGATAAAAGCAGGAGCTTCCCGTTAGAAAGTGGTGACTTACATTACATACACTCACGACCACTTTTTTTAGGTACACCTTGCTAACAAATAGCGAGGTGTATTGAGTAGCTGTTTCTTTTTTCTATCAGCTGGAACCAGCCTTGCTGTTCTGACGTTCTCTGATCTTCTATCAGAGAACTGACCATCACTAGATACCTTCTCTTTTTGGGACCATCCTCTGTAAACATTAGAGATGCTCTTGGGGTAAACAGCAGTAGATCAGCAGCTGCTCAGACCAGCCCGACTGTCACTGAAATCACCTTTTTTTTCCCTCCATTCTGATGTTTGGATTCCAGCACATTATCTTGACCGTGTCTACATGCCTTAATGCGTCGAGTTGCTGCCATGTGATTGGCTGAGATATTTGCATGAACAAGCAGTTGAACGGGTCTACATAATAAGGTGGCTGGTGAACGCATGTACTGTATAGTGACTGGACAAAAATACTGCCCATCTGCGATTGGCTAAGCGGCGCTTGATGGGCTAAACAAAGTCTATATAGTTTGGTTTATTTTTGAGATTTGATTTAGCTAATTTAACCATCTGCCGTCTCGAAAATGGTGGACTCTCGGTCAGGTGGGGTCAGACAGCAGTGAGCTGTTTTTACAGCCTATTGCTTTGCAAGTCAATTTTATTTAGATAGCAGCAAATCACGACACAATTTATCTCATAACATTTTGCAAGTAGAGCAGGTCGAGACCGTACTTTTTAATTTACAGAGACCCAGCAATTCCCATTTCAAAGATCTCATGGTGATTTATCTTAACGTAATTAGAGTAACCGTAGCGGTAACATTGGATTGAATTGGGATTGTGGCTGCCAACATAACTACGGCGCTATTGTTACGGATTTATGTCTTTTGAGGGTTGGAATGCTATTGTTTTTTTGCTCTCCTTCCTCTTCCTCACAAAAAATGTAAGGTGTAGAGACCACAATTGGCAGATTGGTTGCAAAGTCCACCCACTACTGAGGCCAAAATCACACCCATGGATCCGTGGTTGGAGCTGTAATAATCAAGTTTGTTTTCACAATTATCGCAAAAATACCTCGGCCTACGCTCAATATCCTTTCATCATTTTTAGAACCATCCGCATCTTTGCTCCAATGGTCTCCTGCTATAAAAATGTTTTTTTGTGACTTTTTCTTCCGTTTTTTTTTTTTTTAAAGTGTTTTCTAAGGGTCAAAGTTTCAGTTCCCCAGTTAGTTCCTTCTTGCCAATAATAATACGGGTCGTGTTCTCGAAATTTGGCACGCTTCATCCCCTCTCAAGAAACCATCCGGTCTTCTTCTCCCACACCTCCTGAGATCCGTGTTTGGCGTTATTCACACATACTTTGACCTCGGCAAGCGCCGCCTGCAGCTTGAATTGCTTTTCCTCGTGTCTTTGACTTTGACTTGATCCTATCGTGTCAGTGTTTCTCTGATTTATTGCCCACTTATGTCAAGCATCTTCTTGCCATCCTTATTGGAGATGTGTCTCCAATAATAATTGGACGTCCCTTTGCTATTTCATGTCCAAATTTTCTTGTTGGCAATCGATAGGATATCACCGGCATGCGTGTTGCAGCGATTGAGTCGTCCTTGTGTCCCTTTTGCCTGCTAAGGCAGAGGATCGTGTTTCCTGCTGAACTTCAGACGACGGAGTTCCAGTTGCACCGGAGCCAGCTGCTTCTGACTCAACCTCATTGTATCCCGGCCTTCCTGTCTCTCTTATTGTTGCACCTGCTGTACTTATGTTTCTATCTGCGTCTCCTTATCTGTGATATTCCCCACGCCCTCCGCCTCGCGTGGGTTTTTTTTCCTCGCTATCTCTTCGGAAGTCTGGCGTAAATAACAGAGTTCACAGAGCTTTTTTTTTTTTTGAATGCAGGTCTGTCTCGTTCTCTCTCTTATCTCGCCTTCTTCATCGTCATGCTCAGACAAATCAAGGTTTGGAAGTGACACAGTCCCCATTGATGGATCAGTATACAGCTCCTCAAGAGCAAGCCCTTTCCCATAAGTTGGGTTAACTATGTTGAAATATTAGCCTTATTCCACTGAATGACTGTCCTCCTCCTTCTTTAGATATTTACCAGTTCAAGCACACGCCGCAGTTGCTAAGACGAGTCAGCTTTTTTATTTTAAAAATCCATTTTAACACGTTTTGCATCTTGATACCTGCGCACAGGCATCCATTCATCCAGAAGTCCCATTTTTTGCAAATGTGTTACCAACTCATCGTTCGGATAAATTGATTAGATTTTTTAGACCTTGGTCAAAAGTCAAGGTCACTATCGGCTCGCAAAGCACATGTCGGCCATGACACTAAATTATATACATTGAAACATTATATGACACGACATGTCGTAACTCAAAGGTCAAAAGTCTTGGAGTAATTTATGGAAAGCCAGGGGTGTTTTTCTTCCAGGTTTGGCACAAATGTCAGCTGGCGCTCAAACTTATTTGATTTTGGTGGCAAAGGGGTCAAAGGTCAATGTCATTGTGGCCTGAAAGCATGTATTTGGACACCAGTCCTATGCTAATTATGACATCATTGAAGACAAATGTCTAAGACGATGAAATTGTGACATTTTTTTTACTCTTATTACATAAAAGGAATTATTTAATAACCACTACATATATTATGGACAGAAATGGCTGTAAATTGCCACTTCATTGGTTGGCAAAGGAATACAAATGCGGTGCTTCAGTTCTGATTTTTCGCATCAGTCCCCCGCATCGAGGAGAAGCCAGGCTGCGGACCGGCTGTAACCGTAGACGCCATTCCAACGTGTGTCTTCAATTTACCTCGCGGTCCTCTCTGAGCCTAACCCCTTTAGCAGAAATTAAACTTGACAGGAACCCTTTTAAAAGTATTTTTAGACCTCAAACGCAGGCTCTGGTCACTTTTGTGTGTCTTTGTAATTTTCATTGTTACAAAAGATCTTTTTCAATAGTCTTTACCACACATCCTTTTTTGGGCAGCGTGAAGTGAACGCGCTTTGACTTCTGAAAAATGTCCAAAAACGCACAAAAAAAAGTGGTGCCTTGATTCACTTCCCCTCTGGTTTGGTAAAGTCTTTTGCCCACATTTTTCCGGTTCACTGCACTGGAAGTCCTCTTTCTTCAGACAGTTGGCTTGATTTGTGTGGAAGGTGTAGTTGTTTTTAAAGTTGAACCACGTAAGCACTGATTTATCTGAGCGTAAACCTCTCACCTGCTGCTCCGACATCGAATGCTCGGCATGGAAACATTTCAGAGCTGTCATCACTGCACGGTTTTCTTAAAACCGAAGTAAGGTACAACGTAGCTTTTATTGATGATCCAATCGGAGGAGCTTTTTTTGTGTTTTTTTTAAATTCTCCCCTCATGTCACACGAAGGAAGCGAATGAAGGAAATCAAGAAAAAAGAATGAAACGTGGAAAAAAACAGAAGAGAATTTATGGAAGGAAAGAAAAAATAAATGCAAGTCAGTGATTGCACAGAGCAAATTGCTATAAAGAATGATGTGGCTACTCCCTCCTTGTTTAAAAATAGATTTTTTTTGGGATTTATATTGTCTATTATCATCTTTTTGCCACTGTGGGGAGAGGAAACGCACCCTCTCAACATCCTTTAATTCATTGATTTAAGTTTTTTTTTTTTTTACAGCATCTGTCAGTTAATGTACAACCGGTGTGAAGGTCACCGTGGTGATGGGCTCAGGGATGTGCTGTTTCCGGCTTCTACTGTTTTTTTTCCCCCTCTAAGCTGCTTATTGCTGGAGCAGGAGCCTGAGAGCAGTGAGAGTGATCAACCTTGATTGTGACCCGGCGCTCTTTCTTGTTTTGGGCTTTTGTTTTAGCCCATTCCGGAGTCAGTTTGCCATTTTTGCGAACGCTGCGACTGAGTTCTGTGAGTTTGCTTGGGATGTGGGTGCATTTCTGAAAAGCCACTGGTTTCTGTCCATGTCCACAGAGCATGAAAACCACTAGAACAAATGTTACACTGTGATACACTGATCAGCCATATCATTATGACCACAGGCCAGTGAGCTGAATTATGCTTCAACAATTACCTGGTTGCCACGGCACCTTTCAGTGGGTTGGATTTGTTAGGCAGCGAATGCACATTTTTTTCCCCCTCAAAGTTGATGTGTTGAAAGCAGGAAAAATGGATGATCGTAAGGATTTGAGTGACTTTGACAAGGGCCAAATGGGACCACATGGCACCATGATTGCACTACGGGAAGAAGGCGCGCCAGCGAAGGCAGTGTCATGCTTTGGGCAATGTTCTGCTGGGGAACCTTGGGCCCTGCCATTCATGTGGATGTTCCTCTGGCACAGCTACCTAAGCATTGTTGCAGACCAATTCCAACCTTTCATGGAAACGGTATTCCCTGATGGCAGTGGCCTCTTCCAGCAGGATGATGCTCCCTGCCACAGAGCAAGAATGCTTCAGGAATGTTTGAGGAACACAAGAACCAGTTCAAGGTGTTGATCTCAAGTCCGATCCATGGAGGCTGCACCTCACAACTTGCAGGACTTAGAGGATCTGCTGCTAAGATTATGGTGCCAGATACAACAGCACACCTTCAGGGGCCCAGTGGAATCCAGGCCTAGGACTGTCCAGGACTGCTTTGTTGGCATTGGGGGGGGGCCTACACAACATTAGTCAGGTGCACCTGATTTTATGGGTGATCAGTGTACATGTGCATTAATTGTTCCCCATTTTAACCTACTTTTTATGTAACATGGTGCAGGCCCAAAGGTGGATGGGCCACGAGGATGGATGAATATATTCACTATCAGCAATTAGCCATTTTCCGTTTATCGTGTTTGGCAACTTTTTTTAAGGAAGCAATTAGGGGCATTTTAGTGGTTTTATTTTGTTGATTTAATGGTCTACCTTCTCAAGAAACGCTGTAAAATAAGTGTGTGCAAATGCTGGTTGCACCGACGAACTGTCTTTCCAGTTAATGCTTGGCAAAGACCTCCAATCTCCATCAGGTGGCTTCATGTTGACGTTTTCGTATTTCCTGGTTGCATCTGGCTCGAAACCAAAATCTCAACAAGTGCTTCCTTTTGCTGAGAATGAGTGTGGGGAGTGTTTGCATGCCACACACACACACACACACACGCACGCACACCTATGCCAAATAGCTCGGTAATTGCCAGTTATTTGGCTGATGATGTCCATTTGGAAAACTTTTCGAATCAATCAACACTTGAGTTGCAACGCGGTGGTAATGTAACATTGACTTAAGTGCGTAAGAACGAAAGGAAACCAATGATCTGTCCCAGGAAGCAGACTTAACACTTGCAGCAGATGGTCGAAAAAAGATTAAAGTTTGATGAACGATAACAAATGTGAGGCTCCAAAAATGACTGACAGTTTTCGGAGTGACATGGAAGTGTGGAGCAGCGGAGCAGCGGCAGCGTCTCCTCAAGCTTCCACCGGCATGACTCATTGTTTTTGGAAGGCAAAACTGCTGGCTCATGAAGTTACCGTCTTTATCTTTCCATCTCCTGTGAATCCCGCGTCTCTCCGACCTCCCGGCGCTGCAGATCCCGCCTGCCCGTCTCCTCTTTCTCAGGCCGCGGCGCTGCCCAGGAGGTTGAAGTGAAGACACGGGGGGCCTGCTGCGATGTGCTCGTTCATTATGCATTATATTAATCAGGCTGCAGGCTGAAATCTCCTGCCCTGTCCCCTCACACCACATGTTGGATCCCTTTCTTTTGCATTTTTCTTTTTCGCTTTGCGGTTTTATTCTGTGACATGAGGAGCTTTTGAGCTAAACTGCGGTTTATTCGCGCTGAAGCTGAAGCTGAAGCTGAAGCTCAAGCACAGACTCGCTTGTTTTGAGTGTTCCAGGGGCCGTGTGCCGAATAAAGGTACGCTGATTAATCCTGCCCGCCTCTGTTTAACGTTTGCTCGTAGGCGGTGCAATTTGACTATTTTTAGAGCGCAGTATGTTAAACTGTCAAGCGGCCGCCTGTTTCGATCAGATACAGGGATTTCTTTTGAATGGTGACATTGTTCTGCGGGAGGCTCGCTGCCATTGAGGAAAGTGTTTCTGGTTTCTGCATCGGTTTCCCCCCCTTTTTTTCTCCGCTGTCTTTCTTTTTTAAAAAACAACGGGCTGAAAGATTAGTCGAGATGAATGGTTGGATGGAAGGACACCAGGGCGGCCCGTTGATACAATGAATGATTGATTTAGGGCCTCAACACCGATTTGACCTTGATTGAGGGGTTTGGGAGCAGCTGCAGCCTGCACAAGATTAAGAGACGCATTGACTAAAGTGAGATGGATCTGTGGAGCCCGGGTTGGCCTCATGCGTTTCTCTCTAAGTGTTGTACAAATGTGGTTCTCGATATGTTCCATGTTTTGCACAGATGCCAGCAGGTTTATTTAGGGTGGAGTCATACATTCACTTTTTAGTCTGTTTGGGTCACACCCTGGTTTCTGTTCCCCCATCATACAAGCACAGTAATTCAGTTTATAGAGCCTCAGGAAATCAGTTTTATATTATTTAATCAGTATTATTATTCTATTTTTTTTTTTTTAATTCATGTTTTTTTTGGGGGGGAAAAACAACTTTTCGTGCTAATTTTCGCAAGCAGAAAGTGCGAGAGGACGTCTGACTGTTGTCCAGTTCTGCAATTCTGTCCACATTCTCCATGTCATGGAATTCACACGTGCACTCACATGTGGACCAAAACAACCACTCTGAGACCCCTTAGAGGAAATGGTTTTGGTCTGGTCCCAAACGAGCTCTGGAGCATTTCTGACGCTTACACCTAGTAGCCAGTTACGCTTTGCATTCAAGGATATGGCAGCTAGCAGCTTGCATAGTTGTAAAAAGTTGAATTATGCCAAAAAACAAACAAAAACTGGGTTTGTGTGGTTTACAGTGATGCATTCTGGCTCTAGTTTCTAGTATCTAGAAGACAAAACCATCAAAATGAGTGTGAGAAACTGTCAATTGTGGCATTTTTATTTTGCTCCTGCAGCGCTTTCCTGAAAGCATGAACATTATTCAAGTCAAAACTGGTAAAAAAAAAAAAAACCAAAAAAAAAAAAACCAAAGGGGTGCTCTGTAATTTTGTATAATTCTACATGATGAATCTAAAAACGATAACGTAAATATTTAGATTGAGGGAAGGAGAGGGAGTTCAAGCAGTAAGGGAAGTAAAAACACATGATAGGAAGTGTTTTGGCTTTCAGCTGCACTTGCAGAACCTTGCCCCCCCCCCCCCCGGCCCCGCTGGGCCTGTTTCTTGCGGCCCGCCACCTCGATTGAATCCTCTCACCTTCCCATCGACGCTGCATGTTTATGACCAAAGATGCCAGACTCCGACATACTCATGCACACACATGTGCAGCTCAGCGGGACACGGCAGTTCTATGGAGAGTAAACGGCAGGCGGAGAACCTGGCGGCACTCCAGGCCCTTGAATTCCACTCGGCACTTACTTGGCGAGGAATTTTTCGGTGATTGAGTCGAGCGGGTCAGACGCTGTAAATTCGCAGGAGGATGGTGGATTTCACCTCCGATGATAACAAACCTCGTTATTCCAGCTTTAGGCGCGTTAGTGGATGCTGACCAGATCATAAAAAAAAAGTATTAAAAAGTATTTATATTGCTGCTTTTGTTTTTATTAATGCTTGCTGGAATGTATGGGAAGACTAACGGTGTTAAAGGGGCACTGATTCAATTCAGTTCCACCTGTTTTGAGTTGTTAAAAGCTTCTGATTGTGAAGTAAAATAACACTGTCGACTCATAAATATGTATCGTATGTAATGTTTACACACTCAGGGCGGGAGTGTGTCTGCACTTGATGATTTAATTCTGATCCCAAGGCCGACTATGGGATTATGAAACCATTTTCTTATCACCATGTGACGACTTGCACTTTTAAAAGAGCACATTTGTAATGTTCTCTGATGAAACAGTTGAATTTCCCTCTATTGTCTTTTATGGTACTGGTAACAAATGACAGTGCGGGGAGTGGAAGGTCACACTTGCCAACGCACTTCCCAGCATTGCTAAAACCCCCCCGCAGGGCAAACAAAAGTAGCAGCGTCCTTGTACCTGAACCTCAGCCAAACAGGTCCAGCAGGCGAGCTTCACCTGCCGTCCACGGTCCAACGTTCACTCGCCTTCTCGCATTCATACAAATTCATGAACACCTGCTTGGAACACGCACGCGGGTGGATGCTGGAGCTTCGCCGGCCGGCTCATCGTTGCTGGGGCCTTCGGACTGAAGACTGCCGACCTAATGTTCATTTATGCTCAACGTCAAGCGCGCGTTTGCATACGGACTGCACTGTTGCGTAGTTTAACCTGAATGTGACCAGCGAAAGGAACAAAGAAGACTTCAGGGATGGTGGAACTTTATGAAGAGAGGCTGTGTTCGGAACTGTACTGAATTGTCGCAATCATGAACACGTTACCTCGCCAGCGCAGAAGGATGGAGAACTCCTAAAGAAGAGTCGGAAGGAGCTCTGACGCGGCACTGCACTCCATTGCCGCTTAACAACCACGCCAGCGTCAAGCATGCATGGGAGTATGTGGGCAGAGGTGTTTGAACATTTGAAACGGGCGTTCCTGTCTACGTACGTGATGTGAGCTTCATTGGGTCTCTACTGAAAACACTGCCAGCATCAGTTAGCCGCGTTAGCTCCCGGCATCGGCTCAATCTGTGAGCTTCTATGGCCTCGCAAATGCACAAAACTGTTACCAAGCTACTCCACGTTAGTTAGACACACCTTGCATACAGTGGGGCTCTTATCCAGGTTGTTTTTCTCTTCCAGCCCCAAAAGCTTCGCTACCCTGGCTCTTAAGGTCAGATTGTGTCCTCTATTCTTACTTGCAGCCGAGCTTAGAATGTAAACATGAAACACGTTGTTTTACGCCTGTGAAATTTCACCATTCATTTGCTCAGCCGGGAGGAAGGTACAGACATTAAAGGGCATGTTCACCGGCAGGAGCCAGAACATTAAAACCACTGCGTGTTTGCTGTAGAATGTAATGCAACAGCCCTGAAATAAAAACTCCCTTCAGGTGGAGTTTTTTGTTCCAATCTGATTGAGAGAGGTGTTGACACATTTGTCATGTGATTTCTATCGGGCCTTTAGTTTGTGATGCTGAAGTGTGCAGAGTTATACCCACAGGTGTTCCTCATATTTTGTCACCCTAATGAATGGGATGGCAAAGTGGTTTCATGTGATGTTTATGGTGAAATCCGAGTTTAAAATCTCTGCATTGAGACAGAATCGAGAATCAAGATGCATCTAATATCACCCCCCCCACTCACATGGTTGCATTTCGTCGTCATCACGCCACCCTGACACCTGTCCCCGTACAGAGGCCTGCCCGCGGTTTCACACACTTCACGCAGCACTTGGATGGCATTTCCCAATTTCCTTCCCACCCCTCGCTCGCGTCGTTACGCGTGAATGAAAGGGTCCTTTGTTCCCCTGCTTCAACCTTGCCTCGACCCTGCAGCGCGGGTCACGCTCGGCGTGTTGTCCTAACGCACACACACATCAGACGAGACCGAGCGGGGGGACTTATCATGTCTGATAACCAGAGCGGCGAGATGTTTGCCCGGATAAACAAAAGTTGTAAGTCTGTGTGTTTGGGAAAAGAAGTGGACTGGCCCCCCTATTCTTCTGAAAACACGACTTTAAGTTATCAGGCTCAGGACTTTTAGGAAGCAAGTAGTAGTTAAACTGTATCCAGGGAGAGTGTGTTTCCCTGAAACCTGCCTCATATTCCTAGTCTCAGCCAGCACAGCCACACTTGTACCTCTCTGCTTTGTCATTGAGCCGCACAGACTGAAGTTTGGGGTTCATGTCGCTCCAGCTGTTCTCTGTGAGGCAGATTACTTCACCTGTTCACATTTTCTTGCCCATTCTGGCGATTTGAGATACAGGTTACTGAAGCAGGCATCTCATTTTTCACCTGTAACCCTGCTTCTTGAGAGCGACTGGGCTTTTCCTGCTCTAGCACACCCGATTCAAATGACCAGACCAGTTGCCAGGCTCCTACAGAGCTCGATGATGAACTGACCTAATGAATCAGGCGTGTTGAAACAGGGAGACGTCTACCATGATGTGTATACGACATTTGCAACATGTTGGGAAACTTTTGTTGCATTTCGGCCATTCGCTTGCACGGCGACTGCATTTTCTGGACTTGAAAACTTTTGAAACCAAGCTCTGAAGTTCCACGTTTTCCTTTGAATCGCGAGATTAGCAGGTGGCCCGGCCGCCGTAGACTTCTGTAGATGTGCTCCTCATGGGTTTTCATGTTGGCTATAAGCACGTCTCAATGGAATTCGGGCGTTCATTTGTCCAGCAGCCCTCCAGTAAATATGATAGCAAAGTAAATATTAGAACGCGATTGTCAAATTCCCAGGCAGATAAATCCACTGAAGGGGCGGCTCATGATTTGGGAATCTCAGAATAGCTATCAAATTCTAAAAAGATCAGGTGGCCCATGAGGACACCTGGTAGTTGTGTG
This sequence comes from Dactylopterus volitans, assembly GCA_901007715.1. Taxonomy (NCBI): domain Eukaryota; kingdom Metazoa; phylum Chordata; class Actinopteri; order Syngnathiformes; family Dactylopteridae; genus Dactylopterus; species Dactylopterus volitans. The sequence goes on from CAAKHG010044228.1 coordinate 37,331, forward strand.
TTTGCTACCAGAAGGTGTCTGTAATCTACCTAAAAGCTGTTTGCCAGCTGCCATTTGACGAGAAGAAGAAGAATGTGCTCCTAGTAATGGGATTTGTGGTCCGGGTCAGGTGAACCAGGTGGTCTGAACCCCCAGAACCTGATTCAGCCAGCTCAGTGAGATAATCTGAGTCAATAAATCAGGTTTTTCAGTCCGTCTGTTGACATCAACCCCGGTGGGGTTCATTGCGTCCCGTCTTTTTTTGGGGTTTGAATAGTGATTCAAGTTCATTCAGGCAGACACTGAATGAGATATTAAAACATCTTTGTGTTTTTGCTCAAATATCTTTACCCAATCAACACTTGCACGATGAAATCACCAGAGCAGACATGGTGAGCTTTGTGAAGGTCAAATGTATCGCAAGGTGGTAATTATAAGAAATGACCCTTGACACGAACAGCATTTTAATTGCCATTAATGCTGCTGACCTACTGCAAATGACTGACTAAAACCTTATATAACACACACACGCACGCAAACACACACACACACATTAAGTGACAATACACCTTCCATACTGCTAATCCTTATTAATTGGTGTCACCTGCTGCGGGGGGTAAAGCGTGTCCCAGTCGTGTGTCTCCCTCTTTGCGCTCACCAAAAGATAAGTGTCATGTTGTCTTAATTTTAGCAGCTTTCCGCCATCTCATTGGCTTTAAGTAACGTCCTCCCTCAGTCTCCAGCTGGCCTCCTAAAAACCCTTTAATCCTAAATCTGCAATCACTTAATTATTCTCTCAGATTCTCGCTCTCCTGTGCTTTGGCGGCCCATCCCGTTTCCCCGGTTTCAGAGGGAGGGAGATGGAGAGGAGGCGACGTTCATTTTTAGTGATAGGAAGCTCCCCGGAGAGTACAAAATTGCGTCTCGCTAAACTTGCAAATTAAAGAGTTACCCACGAATGCGTTTTGATCTGCCGCGTGATCGGCGCCGAGCGGCGTCGGGGGCCCGGCAGATTGGTGAGGGATCCCCACAGAGGATACACCAGTCTTTTTAAATATCACACGTCCTTTTACTGTGTGTCAAGTATAGGACAGCGTGGGGGGAGGACGCGTGGGGATGGGAGGGGGGGTGTGAGACGGAAAGAAAACGCAATTTTTAAGTGGTGAGTGAGTCCAGAAAGCAGAGTAGGAGGCGGATGAGACGGACCGGAACGCCGTATTACACAGATGAACTGCGAGCTTATGGATGAATGATGAGCATCGTTTGCCTCGCAGGTGCCGCTCGCAGCGTTTGTGCATTAATACGTCATTGCCACTTTAATTTTAATGGATTTGTAACAAAAAAATAAAAAAAGAAACACTGCCAGAACAGCGGGAGCCCGCAGGCCTTCCACACTTGATGTCGTCGGTGTAGCATCACACGAGAGAGGCGGCTGCATGGCTTTATGTTGCAGGGGAAGATTCGTGTCGGGCTCATTTCAAGGTGACGGAAGGTCATGAGGTGGGACTCCTATTTGGGAGTGAGAATTCAGAGTGTGTGTGTGGTTATGGAAAAAAAAAAAGAAATTGGGCTCGCCGACACCCGTGACTCACTCGCAACCCTTTCATTCTCTGACACATGACAAGTACAAATGAGCCCCAGAACTTTTCAAGTAAATAGATTAAACGCCAACCATTTAGCGCATTCATTCTTATCGTAGATTTAAAAACAAAACAAAACAATTTCTCATCCCTGCTTCTCAAATGTTTCACTCCTTCTTAGTGATGATAGGCTGAACATTTTGGGATTGTGGCACAAACAAAAGAGTCGAGGACGTCATCCCGCACTGCGAAAACATTGGCCGTCATTTTTCATAATTTATACACAACTAAGTGATTAATTGATATGTTGATATGCAGCTTAATTAACAACGGAAATAATCATAAATTTGATAGCTTTATCTTTTGCAGCAGGAAAATGTCTGAGTCATCGCCGCGTCTCTTCTTGGGTGTTGCTTTAGTTATTTTTTATTTTTCCAAAAGGACACGCGGTGTTGCCGAGTCCCTGCCGTAAACATGTCAAATGCCGCACGCCGTCGCTTATGAGCCGACACCCTCCTTCGTGAGCCCGTGTCACATTATTCCATACATCTCCCAGCATCCCGGGACTGGTATTCCGGACTCTCCCTGGGGCCAGCATGCCGGCCTTGGCCCGCTTCCAGGCCTGCCGCGCTGAGGAAGGCCAGCGGCGGCGCTGTCTTTGATCTGATGCCGGATCCGTCCTCGCGGCCTTTACGTAACATTTTGCGACGCGGGTCCGCCAGATGGGCGTCACGGGGATCGCACTCGGGGCGGCGAGGGAACAGGTGAGAATGAGGAAGCCAGCGCGGAGTTTGGAGGCTCTCAGCAGTGGCTGACCCACATCAGAGCGCCGTGGATGCCGTTTTCCATATGCGACGGTAATCTTGTTTACTATAATGGCTCAGTCCTGTCTCACTCGCGGCACCGTGACGTTTCCTGTGAGCTATTTTTACCGCATAACTTTGAACCACAGTTGACACACTCACACACACACATTTTACACGCGCTTTGCATCGAAACGTATGAAATGTGTTTGATAAAGAGCGGCTGAGGCTTCCCAAGCTGAATGAGTTTTGTTGTTTGCGCGTGCGATTCCGACAGCTTAGGAACTTTTGCATGACCGTTACATTGTGGCCACCTGCCTGATATTGTTTAGGTCCCCCCTTTGCCGCCAAAACCGTCCTGAAAGTCCACTAGAAGGTGCTCTGTGGTATCCGGTGCCAAGATGTTAGCAGGGGACCCTGTAAGACCTGCAAGCTGTGAGGTGGATCCTCCATGGATCGGACTTGTTTGTCGCCGGTTCTCTTCTTTTCCTTCCTTGGACCACACTGGGTGGGTCCTGACCACTGCAGACCGGCACAGGCCACAAGAGCTGCAGCTCTGGAGATGTTCTGACCCAGTCGTCGTAGCCATCACAGTTTGGCCCCTTTCAAACTCACTCAAATCCTGAAGCTTGACCATTTTTTCCTGGTTCTAACACGTCAACTCTGCGAGCAAAATGTTCGCCTGCTGCCTCATATATCCCGCCCATTGACAGTTGCCATGGTAACCAGATAATCAGTGTTATTCATTTCACCGATCGGTGGTCGTAATGTGATGGCCGATCCGGGTATGTTTTAGCTTTTTGTAGGGGAAAAAACCAAAAAAGTCTGTAGGACTTTTGGTTTGAAAAACAGCAGCTGGTGTTTTTATGCTCGACATAGAAGTTGTCAGCGTCCTCATGCAATAAATCAACTCCATTGTTTGGTCTGTGGGAGACGTCCCAGCTCCTCAAGAGGAAGAGGAATTAGCTTTTGTCAAACTGGATCAAATTCAAGTTGGACAAATTTGGACATTTTTCTTGCTCAGCAGCTACTTTGGAAGTAAATGACAGCTGACAATGGCATGAAAACAAGTTCTCTCCCTCTCTCTCTCTTCCTCAAACACACACGCACGCACAAACACACACACACACACTCGCACACACACACTCTCTACGTTGATTTGTTTGCATTGCTTTGTTGACAGATGTAGATCTAGTGGACGATGGCTACTTCCTGCATTTTTGAGGCAGATAAGTCGTGCAGCCTTGCTCTCGCTTCCAGAAGCTCTGCTGCTCATTTACGCTTGTGACCTGAATCTAATTAACCTCAGCGTCCCTTTTTTAATTTAATGAAAATGTCTTTTTGTTGCCATATATTTAGTTTTGTTGTACTCTTAAATCTTTTACAAGCTTGCATTAGAAGGCGAGGCTGATACGACGGTGTTGCAATTTAGCCAATCAGTGCGCTCGTTTACATTGATGGATTGCACCCGTGTCGTCACGCCGACGACACGTCGCCTCTCGCCAGTTTTGTTAGAAGTCACGCAGCCTCGCGTCGAGCGGGGTGGGCGGGGCTTTCTGACGTGGTCATTGGAAAAACTTGAAATTTGAAGAAATGAAGTTTGTGCTTTTGTCACGGTGCCTTTTCATTGGCTGTCGAGCAGTGACGCCGCTAATTAGCATTAGTGAGTTCTACTTTATTCGCGTATTTACTTTGACCTTGTTTCATTCCACCTCCCCCCAAAACTCCCCACCTCTTATTGTTTTAACTTCTTAAATTTCTCACTTCTTTTTTTTTTTTTTATGGCGGAAGCCATTTTAGCTGGTATTACTGGTGTTAAACACACTTATTTTCTCTCCTTAATGTGTCTGGTGCCCTTTGCGGTGGACTGGAACTGCTCTAGTGGGTAATGAGGCTGTAACCCGCAGGGCTATACGCACACACGCACACACACTTTGCTGGTTTTACTGCAGTCTGATAGTCTTATATGGGTGTGTCTTTACATGTCAGGACACTGAGGTTGATGTTCCTGACGGCTCTTTTATTCTTATTGTAAAGACAGTGACGTGTTTTTAAAAAAAAAAAAAAAATACAAACAAGTCTTTCACGCGCCGTTCCGTTTCATAATACGTGTCTTTGTCTCGAGCTACTTTTACAGCACCTTGACCTACAATCTCTATGAATACTGTTAAAGCGAGTATTGCACTGTTTGAAGTAGTGCATGTTTGTGTAAATCCATATGAAATGGTGTAGTTATAAAATGAACACCTCAAACTCTGAACATTACAGTCTTGCATATAAACTAGACTGCATGACGGCTCCTTAAAAGTACAGCCGAAAGATCTCTCCCGGCTGACGTGACTCTTCCTCTCTCTTCCAGGACGCCAGTTACTGGCTGCAGGTCCATCGGTTGGAGCACGGCGACGGCGGCATCCTCGACCTCGACGACGTGCTGTGCGACGTGGCCGACGACAAAGACCGAGTAAGGCCCGCGACACCGGCACCGGCACCGCGCTGAGAGCAGCCCGGCTACGGCTGCGTCTCCGTACACATGAGCTGGCTCGGCTTAGCCCGGTCATGCAGGGTTTATGACCCAGTGTGTTTATATGTGCGCATACAGGCGTGCTAAGTGATGGTCGATCTGCTATCATAATGGATATCGATATTTTCTTACATTTGATTTGAATATTAGTTCCGCTTGGTTGTATTCAGAAGTTGATGGAGGATCTTAACATTTCAGAGGAAATTTGATTTTATTCATTTTCAATCATTTGCATTTTAATTTAATGCCTAGCACGTCTCCTTTTTAATGCGACTTCAAATACATACGTTGTTGCTCCCGTCTTGTTTTACCGTCAAGTAAATGTATGCAAGAGTGCGTCATTTACAGAACTCTGGGCAGACCTTCAGATCGCAATTCGGTTTTCCCAGGCAGATCCAAGTCCTCTCTGACCAATCAGATAAGAGAACTCCTTGTGCACCAACACAAACCCGAACAGTTCTTTCATTAATACGGCAGTTTAGCGTGCCTTTGATCTGCGGAGGCCTCTATATGTTTACATCAGCCTGGCTAATCTCCTGCGGCAATCCAAACAAAAGTGGCTCCCGGTCAAGAGATGCAAAACGTGATTGTTATCAACCCTGGAATGTTAATATATTCTGCAATTTCGTCCAGCGACTGCGGAAGAAAAACACTGTCAATCGGCAGAAGACAGAAAAGCGCCTTAAGGTTGCTGCCTGGCAGGTGGGGTTCGTCAGGGGTTACTTACGCCCGTCTGACCTCGGGCCTGACGAGCTGCCTCGCTTACAGCCGGATTCATCCGTCACCTTCGGCGCAGCTGTGTTTTTTTGCGGCGCTGACGGCCAGGAAGATCGCAGGCCCGGAATACTTGCCGAGGTCAAACTCCTCCGATCAGCCCCCGAGATACTAAAGAGGTGCCACTGTTTATGTAACGTTTTGCGGCCTCTGCGTAAATCAGGAGTCGCGGAAACCGAATCGGATGCAGCTCTCGTGTTGGCTGGAGCGGAAGCAATTAGCCAATTAATTTGCCCTCTTTTTTATTTCCTCTGAAACGTAAATGTGCGGTGTTGTGAGAAGATTAAAATTCCATGTGGATGTTCGTTACACATATGAGAAACCTCCCTTTTTTTAATATTTTTTTTTTTTAATCTTCAATTGATCAGTCATGAACATAATCAGCTGCGGCCTTGAACATGCGAGTCAAACGATGAGCCTGCTGACGCCGACGCCTGATTTCGGAGCGGTAGCACTGACAAACCGCACCACTTGTTTACTGTAATTAGACAGCGCCTACACCCAAACTGCTAATTCGACGGCGTTTCCCTGGCGACGGGCCACGCGTCTCTGCGCGACGGTGGGAATCCTCCCGGATTTTCCCGAGAAATCCGCTCGTCTTGTGGATGTTTTTCGAGCGTTTTGCAGACATGACCAGGCAAACGGTGTGAAACGAAGTTCAAGCGCATCTCCGCCTGAGGGGGATGTGGCGTCTGCTTGTTGTTGCACTGCAACTTTCACGCCCCCCCCCTTCGCTACTCTTTCAACCTCATGTTTACTGGCCTCCAGGTGCGAGTGTGTATCCGTGTGTGAGTCGATGAGTGCGTGCCTCCTCGCAGCGCCCTCTCTCTCGAATCGGTCCCTGCAGGCGGCTTTTCCCCGCGACAAAGAATGCGTGCGTTTCATACGTGACGGCGCCGACGCAGAGCAGCGCCGCCTTGACATCATCGGCTCCTCCGGGGGACTCGCACGTGTCCCGCTGCCTCGCGCGCTCTCAGTGTCCCTGTTTAGAAAGCAAACTATACCCTGGAAATATTAGCGGTGGAATTCTTCCAGTGTGAAGTACACCAAGCAGGGGAATGCTGCTTAGCGATATACGTTAATGGGAACATCCATTAAAAAAGCTCAAAGGTCAGTCAGCAGCTGTCCGCGTGAAACTCGGCTGCAGCCAATGACCGTTTTATCTGTTTAAAGCAGGCGGTGGACAACATTCTTGCTGTGACGAATCATCCTAATGACGTCGACGTTTCTGGCTGATGCTGGTTTTCATGCGGCGGTTTGCTAGCCGCGGCTACCGGTGGCTTTGACGTTGCGCTCAGGAACGTGCGGGTAGTGGAAGCCTTCCTGCCGCCCGGCTGGTGCCATCGCATGGTGCAGTCGATGTTTACTTGACAATCACCACAGACCACATGGCGCTTTTCCACTATATGGTACCTGCTTTACTCTTCTTTACTCTGTGTTACTCTACTCTGCTCTGCTTGCTTTTTTTGGTTTGTCCATTTGGAATAAGTACCTGGCAACACTTTTTTAGCAACTGCTCTCCTGGGATTAAAAAAAAAAAAAAAGGCTGACCAGATACTATGAAGTACTAAAAGCGGACGTGAAAAAACACGGCAGGCCTGTGATTGGTTAGAGAGAATTGCCACGCACGTAATACCCTGAACAGTGCGATGAACCCGTGCCCGCCATTTTTAAACAACCAAACAACCATGACAAACGGTTAGATTGGGGCGGCACTATCTTCTTATGGAAAATGACGCCAAGAGCAAAGAAAAGTGGGTAACGTGTGGGAAGATGCCTTTAATGATAAGTTAAAGCAAAAAATTGCCACTTCAAAGTTTTTCAACAGTTGCTTTTCCTTTCTTTTAGCTAATTACATGAGTCTTTGAGTTCTTCTAAAACTGCATACGGGGCCTCCACTACTACTAGTGCATACAGTTAATCTACGACTACTACTGCATACGGGTCATCTACTACGACTACTACTACTGCATTCGGGTCATCTACTACGACTACAACTGCATTCGGGTCATCTACTACTACTGCATACGGGTCATCTACTACTCTGCTCTCACATGTAGAAGCGTCTTAAAAAGAGCAGGATAAGTCGGAACTCCTTTTCTGCGGCTGAGCTCTCATGATCGACACATCTGGGTGATGCGCATCAGCGCGCTCCGACGCGTTCTGCCGCCCTGTCAAGCGGCGTGTCGCCCGTCACCGTCGCCGTCCGCGGGGAACCCACGGTTTTTCCCACACAGCAGATTTAAGAGAAAGCGGGTCTTCTCGCCTCTGTGGGTCATCCGAAGTCTTCAGCTGCTTGTTCTCGTTTGGTTGCACTCTTCTTCCGTTCTTAATCGGGGGTTTCCTAACAGCTTTAAGGCACGTTACCTCCACCAGGTCCAGATTTTGGGTTCTACCCTGTGTGACTTGACTTTTCCCATTCAGATGTGTTCGCCGTATGACTGCGTGGAGCCAGCCGTGACAGTTCTGGCATGAGGGCATGTGCCATCTCACCCCCCAGCGTCCAGAACAGCCTCTCGGATCGGCTCATCCACGCTAATGTGTGTTTTGCAGCGCGTGGACGTGACATGCGAGAGACGGATGCCGTTGCTGCCTCTTAACACGACTGGTGGTCTCCTGGCAGCTCTGACTCATCTCCACCATTCCGCCGCGGCTTTTTAAAGACGGGAGGGAGCGGGTGCCGGCCCACCGCTCAAGGACACTTTTATTAGCTTACACTGGAATGAAACGCACCGGCTGCATGTGGCGCTCGTCCTGGGAATACACGTATATATGCTGTACGTTTTAGCGGTTTGCTGTGTGCGTGTGTGCGTGCGTGTGTGTGTGTGTGTGAGTGTGGCCGCTTGCTCATCTGTTAAAATGGAGCGTTAAAGTGCTTTTGTCCTGACACAGAATGCCTCATCCACGCCAGGAAAAATGGCAGCCTGCCCTCGGACTTGGAGAATGTTTTTCCAGATGCCATCTTTCCATCCGTTCATCATCCTTCCTGCCCCTTCGCTTCCTTCTCTCTTCCTCTTCTCTCTTCCTCTTCTCTCATACTTTGTGAGCAATCTGTCTTTCAAAGGTACATAAATTCTCATGTTACCTTTATTAACCTTGGCAACTTGTTGGGATTTTTCTTATTTATGTTTGGCGAGTTCCTCTGCAGGAGGCTACTTCAGTGTCTTTGTGCAAAGCGGTTGGAAAACGCTCGTGTCTGATTGGCTGGCGAGTGTCCCCAAAAAATTAAAACCGGGCATCATTGTGGTCAACAGTTTAAACCCTCTCGGAATTCGGAGCGCGAGGTTTATGCTACAGGTAACCATGACAACGGTGATTCCGCTTTGTGTGGCATTAAAGAGTTTAACATTTTGTTGTGGTATAAATACGCGTGTCGCTTACTGCATTTGAGCGCTTACCGTCAATCTGTCGGTTTATACAATGGGGTGTCAGGTTACCATAAATGATGGCAAGGGATGCTGGGAATATTTGGCGAGCACTCGACTCTAGATGAGCCGGTTCGGCGCGGCGGTCTGTTTTTTTTTTTTTTTTTTGTAGACA
>CAAKHG010044236.1:0-7500 GCA_901007715.1 Dactylopterus volitans
GTGTGCACGCAAATGAGGTGTGCGCATGCAAGCTCTGTGTGTGCGCGCACGTGTGCGTGTGTACGTGTGTGTGTGTGTGTGTGCGCTTCTTGCGGCCAATTCTTCTTTATCGCGAGCCATCTCTCTTCAGCACGCGTCCATGCGCCCACTTAAACGCACACGCGCGAGCCGCGGGCTGACATTTCGCCGAGTGTCTCGGTTCGCGCGGGGACCGCTGACACCGTGAACCCTGGCGGGCTAGCAGTGCCGTTAGCATTAACATAATCATCCCGGTTATCAGCGGCATTCTCGACCAGGTTCAACATGATGGAACGACAACAGCACCGACGGAACACACACAGCTTGTGAGGACGCCGTTCTTGTCGTTGGCAGCCTTTAGAGATCGAGCAGCGGATCGTACGCATGTTCCCGGAGTTCGACTGCGGCCAAAACGTTGCACAGTGACGAATTAATCACATTCAGTTGTGAATATTCTGCAGAGGCTGCCAAGCTTTTACTAGCTCCGACTTGTTTGCATAACTGTGGTGCTTAATACCGCGACGCGGCCGCGGCTGACGTTCCAGTCGTCATACTCGCTGTTTTTTGGTGTCAGGGTGCGTTTGCTGCTTGTCACGCAAGATGGGCAAAAAACAATTTTTGTTTCTGACGGTGTCACGTACCGTAATTTCCGGACTATTGAGCGCACCTGAATATAAGCCGCACCCGCTAACTTTTAAAAGAAGAAAAAAATGTGTACATATAGAGGCCGTGCTTGTCTATAAGCCGCAGGTGTCCACGTTGTAACATGAGATATTTACACAGAGCAGTGCCTGGAACACGGCTGGTGAAAAAAAAATAAAAAAATACACCAGGAAAAGTCCATTCATCAATCCGTTTTCAATCCTTAATTGCTGATTGCTGTCTTCATCTTCCTCCTGCGCTCTAAAACCACCGACGTCATCTTCTTCAGTTTTGGATCGATCGCCTTGAACTTGAAAGCTGCATCATATGCATTTCTTTGTGTGCTTTCCATGATAAAGGTGTGTGCATGAAGCGCAAATAACTGATCTGAAGAATTTAGTGTGAATGCGTTTCATTGGTCCACCTAACGACCTCTTAGTTCATTTTACTGGTCTGATGTGACGAGGCTAAATGTTTTGGCGGCATGAAGCTCGTTAGCCTGTAAAAAAAATTAGCCGCTTATAGTCTGGAAATTACGGTAGTCGCCTTGCCCTCAAGTGCATCAGAATCAAAGTCAACCGTGAATTTTCTTAAAATGCCTTTTAACTCTTTTAGATCTCATCCCCAGTCAAATCACGCGCCGTCTTTATTTCCCAATATATGTAGGAAAATTACATCATTTCTTTGAAAAACTTTATCAAACGCCACAATGTTTTCTGCCCTCGAAACAAAACATGCTGCGTGCTCACAAGAGTAAAATGCATGTTTCAGTGTTTCAAGTCAAGCACAAAAAAACAAAAACAATAATGACTGTCTCTCAAGATGTCGCATGATGGAACTCATAATGTCTGCAGTCTCTTCTCCTCAACATTTAAATAGATTCCACAATTTTGGAAAATGAAAAAGCTAAAGTGCAGCGGCGGCACGGGTCCGTGTGGAAGTGAGCTGACGCGCGGTTTTGCGCATCAGTATTGTGTGAGTCCTGCTGCCTACTGGGCTTTGCCTTGAGCTAACGGTGCCCTTCACTTCCCTTTGCCCAGAGCTTTGCTACGGCCACCACTGCTGCGAGGCAGGCGGCGACGCTCGCTGCTGAAACTGCCGCGCTGATGAACAGGGGCTTCTTGGATGTATTTAAAAAAAAGAAAGAAAAAAAAAACACACACACACACTCTGATTTCCTGACTTTGCCTGGCGAGGATGATTTTTTTCCTGTGGGTTCCTTGAGAGGACACTGCGTTTTATGGTGACATGATGTGCAGATGTCCAAGTATAAAACATCTACCATTTGCTTAGTCAGATGATTAAAGGCGATGCCCTGCAGTTATAAAATCCGTACAAACTCATTACTGTGCCTCAATATAAGATATTTAGAGGTTTTTCTTGGGGCAAAAAAAAAAAAAATGTTCGTGGACTTCAACTGGCTGGGATGGAACTCTCCACCCTTCTCGCTCATTTTTTTTGTTTTGTTTTGGGTGTCGATGCGTCACACTTCTCCTCCACGCTTTCTCCTCGTTGGCTCGCACGGTCGCGAGCTAGCAACCCAGACCCAGAGCAGAACTCCACAGCTGCGACGCTCATAACGTAATTCCTGCATGATAAGACTCGGAACATAATATAATTCTCTAATAATCTTTTGAACATGTTGAAAAAGTAAAAATCACATCCTCATGCTTTTGAATTTTTTTTCAGGTGCTTTCAATCAGCATTGTGAAGTAACGTTGAGACAAAAGTTTCACGTCCTCTGCGAACGAAGCAGTGAAGCAGCTACATGACGATATCGATGCCGCCCCGCTTGTCTTTGAGGAAGCTAAAACTGGCGGATAATGTGGGACACGCTGCCATTAACTGAAATTTCCCGAAGCCCTGCCCAGCAACCTTTACTTTGACATGTGTTTGACAGATTTAGAGAAGGTCCCGGGACATTCTCCATGATGCCAAAGTTGTTTGCACATGATACTCTGAGTTATAGTCATAAGAAGCAGGATTCGTCACATGAGACACGACCGGGAGCTTTTGCTCAAAAGCAGAGATGCTTGACCCGAGTTATTTCAGGTCCCTGAGCAGAGTTAACATTCACATTTTGGATCGTCCTCTCTGCCTCTGTCCCTCCTCTGCCTCTTTGTACCACCCTTCACTTTCATCCTCTCCTGCAGCCCGCCTCCTGTGATTTTTTTTTTCCTTCCCCACATCCTCTCACCCCCCTCCCTCCCCCCCCACTCCCTCCCTCTTTCTGTGATCGTTTCATGTGTGCTGATCTCACCTTGTGTGTTTGAAGGCCAAAGAGCAGCGGCAGGCAATTCTGGATCACACTAAAACTAAAACCCCATCACATCTGAGATAGATAGATGGATAGATAAACGGATATATGGACGGATAGATGGACGATAGATGGACGATAGATGGATAAATAGACAAAAAAATGAGAGATAACGACAAACAGGTTAGCACTTTACTCGTGTGTTTTATGTCTGCCTTTTGTGCACTCATCCGCAGATGTCACCAGTTGTTCTTGCCAACCAACCAGCCAACACACACACGCGCACGCACACACACACACACACACACACACACACACACGCACACACACTCACCTTGCCACAGGCTCTGTCCTCCTGCTTCAAGCCGACACTGTCTGTGAGCGTATTGAGTTGGTTCAATCAATGGCAAATTGTGTGTGCTTGTGCGTGTGTGTGTGCTTGTGTGTGTGTGTGTGTGTGTGTGTGTGCGTGCTTGTGTGTGTGTGCGTGCTTGTGTGTGCGCGCGCGCGCACGCGTGTGGTGTGGTGAGCAAAGAAACTGATGTGTGTTGTCCTACACACTCCCGAGTGAGTTATATGACAATATGCACACATTAAAGTAGATTAATTCAGTCAGGAACAAAGCGCAACACACATGCACGCACGCACGCACGCACACACACACACGCACACACACACATGCACACACACACAAAAAAATGACTTGATGGAAAGAGCAGCACGTGAAGCAACCCTGCAGAGCTCCATGGAAATGAGCCTCACTTTGTGTGTGTGTGTGTGTGTGTGTGTGTGTGTGTTTCATCCAGATTTTGGGGAAGAAAATTTTACGTCAAAATGTGTGTGTGTGTGTGTTGCTCCAAGTCAAGGTTTTTTTTTTTTTTTTTTTCCATCATATCCTTACGGATGCAGCTGCAGTCCAGTCCTACACCTGCCCCTGACCTTTGACCTAGGAAGCCAAAGTTATTTCACCCTTTTTCTGACCCTGAACAGGAAGTGCAGGCAAATGAAGGTATTAGGAGACTCTTTTTTTTTCTTTCCCCGTGACTGTATTTCCACTGAGGGCCTTGTTGCGAAGCTGTTTACACCCTCGTTACGTTTTGTAAAACAGGGCGTCTGCTTGCACCCGCGCGGGAACAGCCACGGCCACGGCAACGGCCACGGCAACGGCCACGGCCACGGCCACGGCCACGGCCGCTTGCGTCTCGCAAGAGAAGCTTCACGGCAGGCGTCTCCCAAATGCCCGTGTGATTGGCCACAGACGCGTGAGGGCCAATGGCACTCGACTGTCGCGCCAGCGGCACCAGCCAGCGGTCATTGCCAAGCATGCTCCAGTATCCTGACCCCTGTCTGAACTGTCCAAACAGGAGAACAATAGCACTATAAAAACTCCCTTGTAGCACCCGTGGGGGGCCGACAGGCCTTAGGTAGGTCTTGAGAGAACCCCGTGTGTTTCCTGTCCTGGAACCACAAGGCTTGACTCAGGGCCACGAAGAACATGCGTACGTGACTTTGGAGGTTGTAGACCTGCAGTCATGTCAACGCGCCCCCCCCCCAACGCTGGAGGTACGGTGCGATGTGCTTTCTTGTGTTTTTTTTTTGTTTTTTTTGCGAAACATCAGGAAGACTAAATCTGTCAGCGCCCATTCTACACATCTAATGTGAGGAAATGACCAGGCCAGCGTGTCCGAGGTGGCTCGCAAGTGCCAAATGTAAACATAGGCGCAGTCTTAAAATAAGAAGACAATGGAGGGTCCAAAAAAAATGTCATTGTCTGCGCTTTAATGCTAAAATACGAATGCTCAGTTCAACGGTTTGGCACCTGGGCCGAGCAGCATAGTATCGTTTCCTTCTCAGCAAGCTTAAAAGTATTATATTTCTGATGGCGGGCCAAAGGAAAACCCAAGTTCAACTTTTCTGAGCAGATTGGTTGGCAGCTCACCAGCAGTTTCCTGTGCCATCGAGCATTGACGCACAAGATGTTCCTCAAATTAAAAAAATGGAGGAAAGGCGTAGGAGGGCAAAGGCGTACGTCATCTTCAAACTGTGCCACATGTTTTGATATAGAAGCAGAAGCTTAACTCGCCGCAGCGTCTCCTCTTGTGCTGAGCGGGAGCCGGCATGAAGTTTTTAGCAACGAGAGTGAATAAGAGGCAAAGTGAGCTCAGATGGATTGTTGTGGGAAGGATTCTTGTTTCCCAGCAGAAGGGTGGATGAGCCCCAAAAGCTGAGCCCTGAGGGACTCCACGGGTGCTTTTGATGACGATAACGTGCTCCTTCACTTCCCTCCTCCCAGTGAGGATACGAAAAGGCCAAGGTGTCCTCCAGGCGCATTTAAGGGACTGGAAAAACCTTCATGATGGCAAATGTTTTCTTGGGTCAAGGGAGGAGAGAAAATGGGAGGAAGCACAAGTAATTAAAAGCGTGCTACGTCAGCGCGTTGGATTTCATGCGCTCTTAATGATGTTAGTCCTCAGTGTGGTGCGTTTGAGTTTGAGACAGTGTTGTCCTGCTCCGCTCTGATTGGTGCAGCCTCAGCGTGGTCGGCGCAGATCACAATCGCTCTTTTGTCTGTAAAGTATATCGCCTGTGTTGCCTTGTGATGGCGATTTAAAAAAAATGCGTGATGACCTCTCAGATCGAAACGTGGCTGTATCAGCAGCGCTGGAAGCCGCCATCGCAGCGCGCTTCTCTCTGCCTCTCGCCCTCCATCCTGAAAGGCCCCCCACGTGTCGAGGTCAGGGGTCAGTGCAGATGCTTTCAGCGCGGCATCAGGAAAGTTCGTCGCCGTGGAAGACTGAGTCATCGGCGCGAACGCTCCGGTCAGCCCACAGGGGGACCTTTCCAGCACGCTGACAAGCCCAGTGGCTGTGAGGTGTCTGACCGCGCAGCTGCAGCGCCCCCCTGCTTCCCCGCGGACGCGAGCCGGCGCCTGCGTGTGCGCGAGCGGGGGCTTGTTTGTGCATGGCTGGAGCTTTGTGGGTGTTTGTCCGCCCATGCTCACCCAGTCCTTGTCAAAACATCACGCCGCTGATCGCGCACACCTTGATCCCGTTTCCTGTGGAAACACTCGCCGTGCCGTCTGTTTTTAAACCGCGAGAGGCGGAATGGACGTCACCACACTTTTTTTTTTTTTTTTGTAGTTTTTTTTTTTTTTTTTTCTTTTTAATTGGAGCTACAAAGAGCAGCGCTGCACCACCCTGTGTCCGCCCAGTAAAGAGGGATGGAAATATTGCCGTGTGGAAAAAATGTGATCATATTTTTGCAGTGTTGGAAAGAATTGTGTCACTTGCGTGCTTTTTTCAATAAACTGTAGCAACGGAGGGGGTGTTGAGGAGCATCACGGTGCCGCTTAAAGTGAACAAACCGCTGACCGAATATCTGTTACCTCTGTCTTTTTTAGTGTGTGTGTGTGTAGCTTCAATTGACCAGCAGTTACGTGTTTACGTGACGGCCATTTAAAGGATAAAATTCACACACTGAGCTGCGCGTGATGTCCAATTGATC
Organism: Dactylopterus volitans; assembly: GCA_901007715.1. Lineage (NCBI taxonomy): Eukaryota > Metazoa > Chordata > Actinopteri > Syngnathiformes > Dactylopteridae > Dactylopterus > Dactylopterus volitans. The sequence goes on from CAAKHG010044236.1 coordinate 6,422, forward strand.
TGGGAAGCCTGATTACCCTCCCTGCATCTTAGGTGAGCCTTTGTGCATCCGCTGGTAACTCGGATGCTCTGTCGGAGGAGATCAGCTTGTTTTTTTGTTTTTTTTTTCTCCATAAAGCACTTTCTGCAGATTCTCATTTCTGTATTGATAAACGTTATTGGTTTCATAGTCATAGTCAAAGGAATTATGAAAATACGAGCACAGCAGCGACATAGAAAGTGTGACTTGTGTTTGAATACTTAATACCTATATACCTAATACCTGTATTTCTTCTTCAGTGCAGGGAGATTGTGGATTTGCAGTCAGCATAATTAGATTTTTTTTTTTTGGACTTGGAACATTGTATGTATTTCCTTTTTTTTTTTAAATGTTTTATTCTCTGATTGCTTCTTTTCCGTTTTGAAAACTGCTCTTTCTAAAGCCCGTTTGCTTAAGAAACACTCACTTATAAATACTTAAATACTATTGATCAACATCGCTTACCATTTGCTCAACATGTAAACATTTGTTGTTTTTTCGCTTTGAGGGGAAAAAAAACCCGCTTTATTCGCACGTTTACTTCGGTAAATTATTCATATTTACTCTGAATGGAAGAAAACACCCTTTCTGCCTCCCTCGCCGTCTCTCTTGTTGCATCCATCTTTCATCTTTATCATCCCCTCATCTCCACCCGTCCCCTCCCCGTCGCTGCTCCAAAGCTCCTCTCATTCGCTGTTAAACATCAGGACACTACCAGCTGGTCCTTTCTCCTTCTCTGACCTCTGTGGCCTCTTGCAATGCACATATGTGTGTATGTGTCAGTTCTGTGTGCTCTTGTGTGCGTGTGTGTATCTGCCCAAGGCAAAGTCCAGCGGCATAAGTTGGACACACACACACACAGGCACACACACAGGTCGATAACTCTGTTGTACTCCTATAATCTTTAGTTTTTGACGCACGGTTTTCCAGAGCAGACTGATCCATCTTGACGCCGACAGATCAATCCGCTGTCAGGCTAATGCGCTGAAATACGCCCGAGCGTCGTCCCGTCACGTTAGCGGAGGCCTTTCTCGCGTCTTGGCACCCGCTCGCTGGCGCGA
>CAAKHG010044236.1:10806-27403 GCA_901007715.1 Dactylopterus volitans
TACATTCATGTACTAAGCTATGCATGTTTTGTTTTTTTTAAAAGATGCTGTGTTTATTGGCTCAGTCGCTGTTTATTGCCACCGTTTTGGGTGGATCTGTATGTATGTGTGTGTGTGTGTGTGTGTGTGTGTGTCTCTCTGTCTGTGTGTGTGTGTGTGTGTGTGTGTGTGTGTGTGTGTGTGTGTGTGTGTGTGTGCGTGCGATCGCATGTGTGGTCTCATCTGGCTGGGGTTTTCTTGGAAGGAAGCAAGTCCATATGCTACAAGAAGGCTGCCTGTGACCTCACACTAGCAGCCTGCTGTAGTCTGTGAATATCTGCAAGGAGGGCGAGAGACACAAGCAGAACATAAGGAGAGAGAGAGAGTGAGAGAGCGTGATAAAATGGGGTGGTGGGCAGAGAGATGGAGGAGGGTGGAAGGAAGGAGGGACGCCAAGAGAGAGGAAAATACTGGGCTTGTGCACACACTCTCTCTCTCACACATACACACACACACACACACACAATGAATCTTGAGGGGAAGTCTCAAATGTGACGCCTCGCGTTTGTGGGATTTTTTCAGGCTCGGTTTCATTTTTGTTGTCGTTCACCTAAGTCACCCCCTCCGACCCTTAAATATGACCTACACTGCACTTTTCCTTGCATCCACCGTGATTAATAAGAAATCCATTTTTTTCCCTTTGCTGTTGTTCCAACTATTTTGGCCACCAGGGGGCTTCTGTCACTTGAACGCAAATATGGGTTGTTTTTGCTGCTTGCGCTGAAGACCTGCACAGTTGTTTTTCTGTTGGAAAGGCGGTCTGGAACTTCCTGCATCACCCCCGTGTGACTGCTCGCAGGTTGTTGTTTTTTTTTTTTTTTTGTCCCACCTGGATTGTCATGACCAATAATTTTGTCCTTCTTATTACAAATAGCGACAATTATTGCTGAGATTGTGGAAATCAAACCGGATGAACTCGGAAGAGGCAAGTGATAACGTTGCAACCCAGTCATCGCAGGTGTCTGTGAGTTTAAAGACCTTTGACCTCACTGTAGCCATATGCATACATTCCCTGTTTTACCTCCAAATCAAGCGGTTTATACAATATCGATCTCGATGAAGAGTTGGCTCTCGTCTGACTGCGCGTGTTTTCTTGCCCAGTCCAAGATTGCCGTGGCAACGCAGCAGTTTTGCTCCATGCGGGCGATCCTTGCACGCTGGCGAGAGCTGTCCGTGGTGCTGATACACCCAAAAGTGGACCAAAAAAAAAAAAAAAAAAGACCTCCCCACCAATCTCAAGGTGGACTCGTGCGACTTCCCATCCAGCTGCGGTGTAACATGTCCTCTCTGGTGCTGTTTAAGTTCATCGCTTTGGGAATCTGCTCGATGTTGCGTTGGATCTCGCCTCGGAAGGCTACATCTTACAGCGCAGATGGCTCTTCCTGTATATCTCCCATTACATTTTTGCTGAACAAACTAAGCCTCAACATGTCGTCCTCCTCAGGTCACAGTCGCTCCCTGTGTATTCAGTAATTTTACATAATTACATAATAGGTTGTAATGAGTCCCGATGTCTGAGAGGTATTTCTAACGTATACGCTACTAATTTTAGGGCTTTGCAGGGCAATGAAGCCGGAGAAATGAGCATGGTTATAGATGATTACGTTTAGATTTACTTATCCAAAATTCACACAGTGAAACAGAGGATAGAGTTGAGTTTTTCTCGTGCGGCATTTCTGCCCGTATCCGTGCACCGTCCCTGCGCTGTGTCAGTGTGTGTCTTCCTCCCCGCAAGTTTGCATCGGAGGGTTGAGCCTTGAGAGAGCAGGAGATGGATGTGTTTGATCGAGATGGATGCTAATGGGTCAAGGTTTGTTTTTGTGTTTCAAGCGTGCGTAAACATCATTCAAAGCCATTATAGCTGACGTCTAAGGAAACGCCGTTTCGCAGAAGACACATATTGCCTGAGGGCAGCCAAAGAATAACAATATGCAACTGTTAGTGTCTGTGTGTGTGTGTGCGCGCGCGTGCGTGCACTTTCTCATGCCAGATCATTTCCCTGAAATCAAATGTTCTTCCTAACTGCATATTTATAAATATTCTATAGGCCCACATATATTTCTGTCTGTGTTGTCCGGTGACGACTGTTGTGTCTGAGGAAAGCAGCGCTGACGTTTCATCTATAAATACCGAACAAAGTGATTAATCTGTTTTTGAAAAGCCATCCGTTGTATGTACACTCAATCCTGGAGTGTGTCAGTTTTTGCACGCGAGCATCCCGATGACTCCCATAGTCAGGAGAATCAGAAGATGCTCTCAAAGGCCGCGTCAGAGCAAGATATGTTTGTGCTAATTATGACAGAGGAGCAGAAACGGCGCAACTCTGGACAAAAAAAACATGTTCTTAGTTGAGAATGAAATGAAAGTGTTTCACTCGAGCGGCATTAACTTGCCAGAGTACCATTAGATGAGCCCGTTACTCAGACAGCTGCTAAAGCTAAAAGCGAGCTGCATGGCGAAGTCAAGCGGAGGGAAGCAGGTTCAATGTTGCAAAAAGTCCCCAGACGTAAAAAGGCCACAGATCTCACTTATTTCGACCCTGAGATATGAAACACAGTCATCCGAATCTGACTTTTTTGCCCATATGTGACCCACATTTTTTTGTATTTTTATGACAGTCTGAACAGCATAAATCCGAATTTTTTTCAAATCAGACTGGGGCCACTTTCGTATGTGGTCCTAAGTCGGATATATATCTTATATACATATATATAAATATAGGAAGTTCCAGTGCTCAGGGACCTGAGTCTGATCGCTCAACGTGCACCTCATCCGACTTTTGCATCATCGAAGTGACACAGATGTCACAATTCTGCGCTGACAATGGTAGCTTTTAAAACTCTGTCTGGACTCAGCAGTAATAACAGGAAATCTCCACTCCACATAAGCGTCCCTGCCACCCCTCACTCTTACCTGGACTTTCTGGCTATACTGAGGAGTCACCTGATTCCCTCCTTTGGTCATAATTATGATGGCCACTAGATGGCATCTCCATCACCTGTCGCTTCTTCTTGAGCGGACAGTCTCGAATGTTTCGATGTTGTAACTGTGCGCATGGGCTTGGTGGCGAGCTGGAGCCAGTGATCATTGTGGCACAAAATACATGAGTGACACTGAAATACCATTGTGTCAATACAGTTTGTCAAAATTGGATTCCTGTTTTCCAAAATGGCAGGCAGTCGTGGTGTGTGCACAGGCAAGATGATGGGTAAATACGACACCATTGACAGACAACCCTCAATACCTTGAATACAACTGGGCATTTCTGCGTATTTGAACATCGCTGGGAATATTTTGTGATTCAGAGAGAACATTTATGAGACTCTTCATACTGTGAAGACTGATGAAGCTGAAACGGACTCGTGAGCTCCAAGCCAATGAGATTCTGTTGAAATTTAAACCAATATATTTAGATTTGATATTTCCTTAACATGTATGGATATCACTAGACCAAAATTATATGTTTTTTTGTTTGGATTGCGATCGGTTTCAGAGCTTCATTTTGATCAATGACAAAAGAAAAAAAAACAAAAAAAAAACGAAACAACAACAACAACCCCATGCTGAGCCGTTGCAGGGACACCAAAAGAAATTCTACACCTCTCAGTAACGGTTTTAACAAACAAAAAAAATACCAATAATCCCGGGCCACTGTCAGGGGCTGCCTGCCCAGCGCTGGAGACATGTTAGTCTCTCTAACGCCCCTCACCCCCCCTCCACCCACCCACACACCTTCCAGCCTCCCGACTCTCAGGCTGCTAATCTGGCTAAGGACCTAAAATTGCTTCCCCAAATGGGAGCCCTGACATCAACAGTGCAGACAGATACACGGCAGATCCTGTGGCTTTTAAGGGTCTTTAGGCTGGCCCGTGCATGCGCGCGTGCGCCGAGAGCTCGAGCACGCACGAGTGTACTCTGTGCGTGTTCCCATGAAGTAAAATATTTGCACAGCGGCCACCATGGATAAGCGAGATAACCTCCGGGCTTGAACTCGGATCCTCCTGCCCTGAACGCGGCCGCTCGGTCCCCTCGTCCCCATTCCGCCGCCTCCTTCCTTCCGGATCCATCCCTCTTTCACGCCCTCATATATTCATTTGCTTGAACTCCCGCTGCACGCCTTTCTCAGCCTTGCCACCCGTGACGACCAATCATCTGTCATTAGCCCGCGTTGTGTGTGTGTGTGTGTGTGTGTGTGTGTGAGAGAGCGTCTATCAGATGTAAAAACTCTTGCTGTCTTGTTCGACTTGTAGAACAGCGTGTCATCCCAAAGTGCTCATCAATAAAACAGAGGGAGATGGAGGGACAAAAGGGGGGAAGGGAAAAAAAAAGGAGGGATGGGGGTGAACTGGTGGGCTCAGTTGGTTTAGTTTATCTGAGGGTTATGGGTTCAGTCCCCAGCTCAAAGCAGAGACGGTGCAGAAGGGTGCTCGGGCTTGGCGGCATTGGGAAACGACCTGGTGGAGCCCGAGAAGGTTAAGTTTTCAATGAGCTGGGGGGGGGGATGAAGAGCGAGGTGTATCGCCGGTGGAATGGGTGTGAGGATGGAGGGATCGGGGCAGAAGGAGAGAGCTCTTGGCAGCTCGTGGTGATAATCCGGTGCCTGTGCGTATGATTAGCATATATGCAAAACACTTCAATTCTATCCACTAACACTGAGAGGCCGAGATAACTAGCGGAGTACATGCTCCTCCCTCCACCTCTGTCTTTATCGCTTCCTGTTGTCTGTCATTTACTCTTCTTCTTGTGTGATTCCCCCCGCCCCTCCCATCATACTTCTCTATATTCACCCCGAATTTCCATTCACCTTTCTTTCTACCATAAGCACTGCAAACTCGCTTATTTATGATTGGATTCCACGCGACGGCTCACATCTTCACATCTGTCACTTGTGGTACAAAAACGACTAAAACACATCAGTCGGTCACTTGTGGTCACATTTTTTTTTTTCCTTCATTATGTCCACCGTAGAAACTACAGTCAGTCCCACATTCACTGTTGTGCTATAAATACCAGCTAAAGCACAGAATCTGTTAAATACTTTGATAGGTTTCGCTCCTTTTTTTTTAGTTTTTGTTTTCAGGAAACGACTGAACCTCTCTGAGGCAATTATGGTACGATCGTACATTTACAACCCCTTTCACACACGCAGCCTTTTCCAGCACTTACATGGGTCGTATCTGGGAAAGAGACGCGTGTGTGAACGCGGCCCAGGTGTTCCTACCTGGGTAGTTTTTATCTGGATTATGACCATGACTAATTCCCAGATAAGATCTCGGAAGGCTGATGTTTGAATGGATGGTGGCCAACACAGCGGCAAGGCGCCAAAGTGTTTCTGTCAGTACATTTTCAGGTGGTCGCGGTATTTCCATCCTGACTATCCCAATTGCTTTTATTTCTCGCACCATTTTTGAAAGAATCAGAATAACCATGTCTGGCAACTGGACTCATGTTGAGATTCAGGTGCTCCTTTCTGCCCGTACAGAGGAGGAAATTAGCCGGCAGCTGCCTGGGTTTTTTTGTTGGAAGACGGGAATGTTTACCCAGGAATTTACTGGAAACTGTGTGTGAAAGGGGCTCATCAGTGACCTGGTTTTAACTCAGTGGGTGTTCAATGGGCTTCGGGCTCAGGGTCGATTTCATCTCCTGAAAATAAGCAGAATGTCGAATAATGTCAGTTTTGTCTTTTTAAATACAGTAAGATTTCGATCCTGGCTGATGTGGTGCACTATTTCACTGGTGGTAAAAGCAAGGATGTCAAAAAACAACATTTCGATGTACAAGTCAGGCAATAATTGACCTTTGTCCATCATTTTGTCAGCACATATCATAATACGAGTTATGACCTTGCTGAGAAGTTGAACGAGCAGCCTGAAATCTTCACGTCTTCGTTTCAAAGCTCGATGATGCTGCTTCTTCTTGCATTTTTTGAGTTTCCTTGAGTCGCATTTCAGTGCTTTTATTCTAATGCTGCAGCAGCTGGAAATTGTTTGCAGTCACGAGAACGTGATGCGCCGTTCCCCCCCTGCGGATACGGCCAGTGATGACTAATTGTCGGGGTGCGATGGCACACGGAGATCGCAGCTCGGCCCGTGCTTCAGTTTCAGGTCACGGGGAAAAGCAACAAATTGTCCCAAATGCATTTTTGTTTTCTTTCCATTCATCTTGGTCAGTTTTGCAAGTGACGGTTTGTCCCGCCTGGTGTTGGTGAGAGCTACCTGACACGCTGGAGCTGGTGCAGCCTGGAGCCTCCTAAACACTACATGCACTCGCGCCAGTCATGTTTTCAAAGGCAATGGGTCACAATCGGCTACAAAACTGAAAAGCATATATTTGATTTTTATGGGTTCAGTTTGTTCTGTAAATGCAGGAGCCGCTCACGCCGAGGATGGGATATTGTAATGAGGCTCCAGCACTTTTAATAGATACTTAAACCGGGATCCTCTACGACTGCACACGGGTCCTCTTCTACTGCACACGAGTCCTCTACTCCTGCACACGGGTCCTCTATCACTGCAAACGGGTCCTCTATTACTGCATATGGGCATGAATAGACATTTATTTCAGTTGCAGTCTTTTAGATTATCGCTCAGTGAGTCAAATCGTTTACCTTCGCTCTAAAATGACTCCAGTTCCTCCTCCATGGATCTGGATGATGAAGTACACGGCCCGAGCAGGCGGGTTCTTTTCATGCCGTCCGGCGCGCCTCTGCGGTAGCATTTCTTCTGCCGTCTAACAAATCCCGCGAGGCTGTGTTGCACAACAAAGGCCCATTTGTGTTAACATTCTGCCTCATGACAGCTCACCTCCTTGTTATTTGCGATTGTTTGTTATGTGTCTGAGTACTCACACACACACACACACACTTACACACACAAACAGGCACGCACACTTAAGGAGGCCGGAAAGGTGTGAATGAAACACAAGCTATGTTTGCAGAGTGCGGGTGAAACACACTGGGGCTCTTCAGATTCCATACAAATGCAAAACACTTGCGCGCGCACACACACACACACACATACACGTACACAGGCATACACACAAACTCATCTCTGCCCACACGCTGGACTCATTAGCACATTCTCATGACTTGTGCACTCGTATTCTACCGCGCGCAGAGCGAGCGAGCGAAGCGGTTACGCTCGACAGAGAGAATTCGGGATTCGCTGAATAAATCGCGATTTTATGGCTCAGATTCCCTCAAATGTCAGTTGTTTGCAAACTGGTTGTCAAAAATAAAATAACCAGAGCTCTTCAGAGGACTTCCTCGCCCACACACTTAAATACTTTTTTTTTTTGGAGGAGCCAGGAACCTCCAAATTACTCAATGACCACTTTCCCTCCTAACGAACTTATACTTTGTGGTTGGAACGCTGCAGAAGTAGCACTTGTCCAGTTGCCTTCAGTTATATTGTTCAACATTAATGAGCGTAATACCATGTTCAGGGTAAACACACTTTAAAAACCATGTAGTACACACATAGTTAGTCTCTTAATCCCTGTCAGTTCATTCACGCTGAATGAGCTGAATGACCATCAAAGTGAAAACAGCATGAGATCATTTTGACCTAAAGTAAGGCTTCTGATTTTCGGAATTTTTTATGGTCGGTATGTTATGGCGACGGAGCCGCGACAACATCTTGTGACATCATAAAGGGGACAAGAATTGTTCCTTTAGCATGACATGCTAATCTCTCTCTTCAGTTTTATTTGATGGTGTCGGCAAACGGCCGGTGTCTGAGCGGGATAATCAATGTGAGGTGTTTAGTTTAAAAACTTTGTTGAAAAACACTCGGTAAAGAGCCACTTTCCATCGGGTTAGCCTGCGGGGTCATGCCTTCAAACCAGCGCTGATTGGCCCCGCACGTAATGAGCGGCAAACCAAAGGAAGCGCTGAAGAAACGCGCCGACAAAAGATCAGAAAGACGCGGATCTGAGGGGCTGAGTCAAGTTCAGTCTTCAGACAAAACACTCGTGGCTTTTCGGGTGAACCTCAGCAAGTCCTGATATTTTTTCAGCCTCAGAAGATGCCACTTCCCATTTTCAAAGTGAGGGCGCATGACGACTCTTTTTTTTTTTTTTGGTCTTTCTTTTTTCTCTCGGCTAGCATCTGTTTTTCTTCAACGGCAAGGCACGGGGCCTCCCAGCGCTCCTGGCCTTCCAGATTGACACTTCCCTCCCATCTTTTATTCAGCTGCTACCCAGCTAAGGGGTCCTCCAGACGGGCTGTGCCTTCAGGCGAGCCCTGGGCCTTGACGCCCAACAAGGCCTCTCGAGTGGAGCTCTGCACTCTACCCCTGCTCCTGGACACACACACACACACACACACACACACACACACACACACACACACACACACACACAGACACAGACACACTCTCAAACCAAGATGTATATTACCCCCCTGAATAAGCATGCAGCACACACTCAAGCAGACAAAACACACACAAAACAAGAGTATCCAGAGAGCCATTCATACTGGTCACGTCACCTTTTGTTTTTATTCATTCAACTAGTTATTCATTTATTATCGCTCTTTTATTCATTCGCTCACAGGAGCTGAGGGCTTGTGTGACAAGTTTGAATATGTGGAATGACAGCTACTCAGGCTGAAAAGATGCCGTTTTATGGAATTTTGTGCATGCAAATGTGCGGGAGCGATGTCTCATGCGGTCTAAAATGTCCTCGTAAAGACATGGAGTTCTTGAGGAGTGTGCCAGGAGTTTAAGGGTCAGATCCATGTCAAGGGGTCGGGGTTTTCTACTGAGGAAGGTCAGAGGCAAAAATGGCAAGAAAAGTGTGTGTGAGAGACATGTTTTCGTTTCCTCGTGTCTGACGGTCTGCAGACAAGAGCAGGTACATCCTTGCATTATTTTGCGTGTGCTCGTCTACTGTGTGTGTGTGCGCGCACGTGTGTGTGTGTGTGTGTGTGTTGAGACTGAGAGAAACAAAGCAAAGGTGCTTCAGCCCTGGAGTGGCCGGAAACAGGAAGACTTCGACCGTGGTGTTGAGAACTACTTCCAGGTCACCACGAGGTCAGCGAGGGGAGCACAGGAAGTGTTAAGCAGACATCTGCGTCCATCTATTTTGCTGACACACTTGCACGAAGAGAAAGAGCGCGCGCGCACACACACACACACACACACACACACACACACACACACACACACACACACACACACACTCAAAGTGCCCAGGGACGGCGAGGAGCCTCCTGGTCTATCACATGCGTCCTGTTTTTCGCTGCATGGCACAGAAACAGAGGAGAGAGCAGACAAAACAGGCAAGTGAGCAAAAGAAAAGGAAAGAAAGGAGGGGGAGGGGGGCGGAAAAAAATTCGAGGAAGGAAAAAAAATGAGAGATGGAAGGAAATTAACAGTGCGAGGAGAAAACTTCTAAAGAGAGATATTTCTTTCTGCACAGGTATATGTTGCGGCGAGTGTGTGTGCGCGCGCGCGTGCCTTCACCTGTCTGTGTGCGCGCGCGTGCCTGTCGTCTTGAGGATAGACGCGGCGACGCGACAGCCATTGTGTTCAAGCGAGCATATGGTTTGTGACACGTCTCTTTCTAGTGCCATACCGTCTGTCTATACGGCATCATGGCAGCCAAGACAGCAGTCCTTTTTACTGTGACTGAAGGCCTGATTGAAGGAAAAACATGGAAGAGCATTAGTGGAAGTTTATTCCCCGGCTCATCGTTTTGGACTCCACGGACGAAGATGGTTTTAAAAAGTGGATTCGCTTTAAAGGGCGAGGAGAGAAAAAAAAGAAAAAGAAAAAAAAGAAAGTTTGAGTCTCCCAACTTACTTTTTCTTGATTTCTATTTATACTTGCTGGAACAATGTGATTCTCAGAGGGAATGTGAGATCGGGGGAATAATACCTTCCAAGAGGCTTGTTAAGTCAAACTCAAAAAGGAGGAGTTTCCACTCTTATTGTTTGGATTGGATGAGAAATCCTGGAAATGGTATTGTTTTAAAAGCGCAGTGAAAATCAGAAAAGGGATTTGAGATTCATTCTCCCTCCTCCTCGACTTTCCTCTGCTTTTTGCGGCTGATGACAGGGCAAGTGAATATAAAAGGAGGAGGATGAATTTCTCTTGGAGTTAAAATGGCTCTTCTAAGATAGATCAATCGATAGATGGATAGACGGACAGATAGATACAGATATAGATAGCTATATAGATAGATGTACTGTATTGATCCCAGACTGGGAAATTCTTGTGTTACAGTACAGCAGGTCATAAGAGAACTGTGCAGTATCCATATATGCAAGGTGTATGCATATATATACACACACAAGACTACAAGCTATACATGGTATAAGACAAAACGATAAAACTATGTAAGGAAAATAGAAATAAAATCGAGTATACCTACGCATGTGCGAGAATGTGTAGCGCCGTACGAAAGGTTGCAGTGCTAAAAGGCGATAAGACTTATAGATAAACTTTGAAGGTGCCGAGGTAAACAGGACCGGGACCACGTTCAGGACCCAGACTAAACATCAGAGAGTTTTGGAGTTCACACAGTCAGGCCGGGGTGAGGGAGTAGTTGTCAAGTATAACAAGCGCGTGGCAGGAGACGCTTCCTGAATCGGTTGCTACGACAACGAGGCTGTAACAGCCTGCTGGTGAAGGTGCTCCGTGAATCATGTTTCATTTTGTTTCTCAGTTAAAAAAAAGAGCACATCTAAAATTCTTTTTTTTTTTTTTTCCTCGTGCGATGACTCAGTCAGTGAAAACAATCGTTAATAAAACACATTCGATCCGCGTTCAGGTGTTAGAGCTCAGACACCTAAACGCACCGTGTGTGCGAGAACGTCTGCAACATTTAGCACGTTTAGAATTCCAAATCAAGGTTCTGTTGTTGTGAGGACGTCGCCCAAGTCAGCGCAACATCATTTCAGAAACGCCTCGCGTCCAGCGTCAGCATGCCGTCCCACGGAGCTCCGCGCTGGCCGGGAGGCGGGGAGGTGACTGCACACGGGTTTGCAACGTGACACCATAGATGGATAGACAGATAGATGGATAATTTGTCTTCGGTCTCATAAAAGTACATTAAAAACAAACCACAAGACAGCCAAAATCGCATTAAACAGCAAACGACAGGACAGCCGATTACACACAAGCGTCTTTGACAGGCGTCTCAGTCATATGAACTAAATGGAACGTGACCGTGATTGGTTTACGACGGTCATTCCAATTAGTGTTCTTATGCAACGACGCCGCTCAGCACGCTTAATCGCAAAACGCTACATCTAGAAGTGATCTAGAAATCTTTTTCTTGACTCAGAAGTGTGCAGAAAAATATGCTGACGTTTTTTGTTTTTTTTTCTGGCAACTGGAAGGTTCCCTCATTCAGATCAAGATGTGAGGTGTAAAAAAAACAAAAAAAACAAAACAAAAATCAACTTCTTTTGTTTTTATACCTTTCCTGAAATAATGACCAAAGGTGGCCTGGCAATGATGTCACACGTCCACTTCCCAATGTAAACACTGTGAAATGTGAAAGAGCTGAGAGTGGTTTGAAAAAAAAAAGAAAAGAAAGAAAGATACACAGGAGAAAGGAAGGACATAGAAGAGGGAGATAAAAGGGACAAGCACACATCCTGGAGGAAGAGAAGACTGAATAAATGGGTTAATCCTCTGGAAAGAGGAGAAGAGAGGGGGATGAGGGCAGAAGAGGAGTGAAACATGGTTTGATTGTTGTTCTTAAAAGGTGACTCTCCCGACGCCGCAAAGAAGAAATGTCCCTGCAGCGCAAACACGAACGTGCACACACACACAGGCGCACACACACACGCTGAAATTAAATACTCTTGGGAGGCCACTGAGGATGAACGACCGACACAGACTTTAGGAAGATAATGAACCCCAGAGAGGAAAAAGGGGGCCAGGAAGACGGAAGAGAGAGAGAGAGAAAGAGAGAGAGAGAGAAAAGGGATACGTGAGGAAAGAAGAAGGGAGATGCCGGAGATGGACGGGAGAAAGTCAGGAAGAGGGCTCTCAGGATGTAGTGTGTGTCTTGGAGATGCTCAGGATGGATGATTGTTTGGAGATGGTCACCGGGGAGATGCCGAAGAGGAGCCGCGTGGGGGGCGTGGGGGGCGGGGGGGGCGGGGAGGGGTCCGGAGATCGCGATTAGTTAAGATCAGTCAGCAAAATCTAATCTGAAAATCACTTCGCCAGTGCAGTTTCTCTTTTATATTATGGTAAATATTTTTCGTGTAATGGAGTGTTGTGTGTGCATGTTTTTGATGTCAAAAAAACAAGTCGCATTTATTTGGTTGTTCACTCAGCACGTGCATAGACATCTTGCTCATATCCTCAACAAAGAATTTTTACTTATTTTTTATTTTGTTTTACTTGTTATCGCATCTCTCTCAACAGAAGCCGACACTCAGGTCTCTACTTACAGTTCAGCCTCTGATAAACCAAAAACAGAGAAGACGACACGGAGCACGCGCGTAAAACTCTTGCGATTTGAACAACAACATGACGCCGCTGGTTCCAAATGGATGAAACATACAGTACATACGATGATAAAAATAAATAAAAAAAATAAAAAGAAAACTTTTGAGGACGCACCTGTCTGCGTGCGGACGGCGTCTAAACGTTGCAACGTACTCCTAATGCGGGCGGAGTGATGAATTCCAAAAACAGGTGAATCAAAACATGCACATCCGCTGTCCTTTACCTAAACTTTATTTATTTATTTTTTTGTTTTTATTGGGACTCAACCGACCGGTCGCACGAGTGAAACCTTGGAAGTGGAAGTGCATGAAACTGACACAAAAACAACAGCAAGAACAAAAAAAAAAAAAAAATCCCCGGTTTCCCTGACAAGTCGACCTCCCCTGCGTTCATGCAAGATGCTCCCCCAGTCGGAGGCTTCGCCACCTCTTGACTTCCTTTTTTTTTTTAGCTCTTTGTCAACGACCAGAATCCTGCAGCGTAAAGGAGAAAGCGGCGGCGGCGGGGAGACGGGGGAGAGTGGAAGGAAGGAGACGGATGAGAGGGGTCTTTTTTGTTCCTCCCGCTGTGAATCAGAGTAATTTATCATCCGGGGGGGGGTGGGAGTGAGGGAGGAGTGCGCGTGGAGTTCAACACCTTCTTTACCTTTAAACACACGCAGCCGTTCTCCTTCACACACCCTCATGAAACACAAATATCAGTGGCGCCGTCGGGTACAAGTGTGCCCCGTCCCCGCGCCGCACACGCGGCGTCGCCGGGGGGACGCCGCCCGCCCCGACACCCGCCGTCTCCTTCTGATCTCTCTACCTTTCCATCAATCACTCCATCTCTCTCTTTCAACAGCGCCTCAATCCATCATGTCTGCCTCTCCTCTCCATCCTTCCTTTCCTTTGTCTGCATCCTTGCATCCATCAGTAGATCACTGCTAGTATTTTGACAAGGGCATGGCCACAGGTTACCCGATACATCATTAGCGTTGCTGCTCTACAGGCAGTTTTTTTTTTTTCTTTTTTTTTTTTTGGACATTTATGCAAGTCAGTTTGTTCCACCTGCCGGTGATTAGAACTACCTGAGATGGCTGGTACAGCCTGGAGTGTGTAAACAGATGGTCTCACGTAACTCAGTCACCACTCCAGTACGAGTTTAAATGCATGGACACTGTACTACTCCATACGCGTGGTGTAGACGCTTCTTAAAAACAGCAAAGATGAGTTGTTTAACTCCTTTTCTTTTGCCAGCTCAGATGAGCAGCACATGAGGTGATGCCGGCTTATCTGCGTTAGCGTGTTCAATGTGTAGCCACTGCCGGACGTGCCACACGACTGTCGAACAACTGCAACACACTGTCCGAAAGCCCATTCGTGTGATGGTGTAAAGATAATCATGTTAGCTTAGATCGCTTTGTCGCTTTGGGTTTCATGATGTGCCTTTGACGATGATGTCGTATGATGTCATCTACTGTCGCTCTGATGCTCGAGTATGCGCGGTAAAGCCAGTCGCTGTACTGTAAGCACTCACACTCTTAACAACTCCACTTGTCTGTTCTGTTGCTACTGGATCTGGATTAAAGCTACGGTCTTCTGACTGTCTTACCCGAGTCATCTGTTCATAGCTGACAACCAAACCTTTATCCAGAGAATTCCCCTCTCACAGTTGGTCCTTCTGAGCCAGACCGGGTGTCACCACACTACAGAAGCTGCAAAATCAGACACTAATGCTTCGTCAAGCGGGCGAACCGACGGAGAAAGGCACCCTCCTGTACCTTTGGCCGACCGACTATGGAGTTGGATCCCCTCTTAGGCAATCCTCCAGAAGGCACAGGTCAGGGAGACCCAACATGACTGAATCCAGCTTCAGATTAAGGTCAGGGTCAAGTCAAGTGTCAAGCGGCAGGTTGGGTGTATCATCTCCCCTATGGATGTTATGGATAGACCTAACCTGCTCTCTGTCCAATGACAAAGTGGCCACGCCGGAGAGGAAGTTAAGTGAGGAGTCCTCCAGCAGGAAGACGCCTGCTGGCAGGAAGAAGCCCTACACGCCTGTGAGAAGGCCGCAAAGAAGCTGAATTGGCAACGCATGCTCCGGAAGGCAAGGAGTGATCTAGCCAAGGTCAGTCTATATTTACTTCCATGTAGGAAGACTCACAATTTTAAACATTGTCTGATTATGAGTTGTATTTGGGGAGTCATCAGCAGTTGCCACAGCCTGTCGCCCCACGCCTCATCGGAAGACCCAGCACGCCCGTTGAAGTGGCTCAAGGCTCAACAGATCTGTCACTGACCACCCACAGTCCAGCACAAAGATCAGCCAAACCCCCCTGTAGCATAGTCTCAGGAGGTGGCAGTGGTAGCCGCCCCTTGTGTTGAGCTACCACTTTTCGAAGATGGAGCTATAAGGGAGTTTATGAATCTGCAGATGGTGCTTGCGAATGCATCCAATGTTGCTGAATCTGGATTAAAGCTCCTCTCTTACCGGAGTCGTCTTTCCGTAGTTGGAAGCCTGACCAATATCCTGAAAATTCCTTTCTCGCACCATCCACCGCGGTTCTGGCCCACAGAGAGCCTGAAATGTTCCCACACAGCTGACTTTAAAGACGACAGGTCTCCCAGCTCCTGCTTGCCCTTTGAACTCGCCATAGCTACTCTGAAGTCGTCTCGTGTTGAGTTGCATTTTGCTCTTCTACCACGTTTGTTTTTCACATTACCGCCAAATGGATTAAAGTGTGGGCTCTGTCATGTGTGACCGACTATGGTTCCCTGTATGACTGCAACCGTGATGGTTTGGCACACATGCCGTTACAAACCTACTGATTACAGACAAGGAAATGAATGGAAGCTAAAATTAGTAAAAGCTAGAATGTACTTATTGAAGTGGCTACAATGTGTTTTGTAAAATATCAAAAACTATAGAAGTCGCTCACACTGATGAGCCCAGACACCGACCGCTGACTGTGCAGCTCTCCTCCTGATTAAAACGCTCTATAGCAAGTTTGAGTTTGTGGTTTAGCCATCCAGCTGCTTTACTGTTTTAGTTGACTCCGACAGCTCTTGCAGGACTGTTTACAGCAGCGGCATCTGTTTTCGGAAAAGAAAAAAAAAAAGCCTCTAAAAAGGCGCTGTAATGTCCGTGGAGCATCTAGCACATTAATAGTCAGATATTTCCCTCAGCAGGCAAACGGCGCGATGGGAGTGTGAACACAAATAGGGGATAACGTTGCTCTGTGGCTGCTAGATAAACTGTAAACATCTGATGTGCTCACAGCCTATTTCTGTTGCCCTCAAAAATGAGAGGAAAAAAAAAGTTATTGTTGATCTAAATTTCGCCACTTCAAATCATTTGTGATGAAAGAGAAGGAGAGCTTGATAAGCAGAGTCATCTTCCTGACAACATCCTCAGCATGTTAGCCGCCATGAACTATAAGGTAAACTGTTTAACATGAAAATCCAGATTGGTGTCCGAGTTGAGTGATAGATTAAAATAGCAGTGAGGGAATGTTTTGTTTTGTTTTTGTTTTTTTTTGGTGAAAAACTGATTGATTGATGAACTATTACAAACATCAGCTGGCTCTCTGACATGGACCAGCGTGTTCCAGCTAACATCAGCATGCGTGCTGGTGGTGGTGCTGAAGATTCCATCCCTCCCACGTGACACAGGCTGGTACCATCTACCACCAGGAGGAATCAATGGGGGGAAGCTACATACATTTACGTCTTATTATGAACCCAGTTAAATTGTTATTCGCTCTCTAAGGACGGCGTCAACGGAATAACTTGCAGACATAATTAATCACTTTAGAATATTTAGTCAGGTGTCCAAAATTCCCTAAAACAAAAAGGGGGGAAAACATCACTAGAAATGGGTCAAAGATATTCTCATTTTTAAGCCTTTTATAATCTTTTTTTTCTAAGTAAAACACTAGATTCTTTCACATAGTCAAGCCTCTAAAAACATGCAATACTGACAGAAACACCTCTGGTTGTTCTCACCACCTCTGGCCTGTAGCTGTTAAGTACAACAGTGGACTCAAATCACAATCAGTCTTCAGGCCTAATCAAGTTGCCCAAGCAAGTGAAAAACCGATTTTTTTT
>CAAKHG010044236.1:27423-38102 GCA_901007715.1 Dactylopterus volitans
GACCCAGTTTTGCTAATTTAAAAAAAAAAAAAAAAAAAAACTTAAGTGAAAAAACACCTGTCAAGTCTATAAAATTAAATGGGAAATAGTGGAAACTTATCACCTCTTTGGGCGTCTTTATAAAATGTACCAAACTGCTTCATGTCAAAGCGTCACAAGCCAAAATCCTCACAAAGTTTAGAGACGTGAGCTGTGCCAAAGTTGTTTGCAGTAACCGTTTTTGGTTTGGACTGTTGGAGTCTGACAGTATCACACAGTCATTCTACTTCTCTGTGTGTCTGCAGCCGATGTCAAGAAGACTCAGGAATCAGCGAAAGACATTTCGGTAAAAAGCTACATGGGAGCATAGAGGAGAGGATGAGTGACAGAGGGCAAAAGGAAGGAATTCTATCAACAAAATATTAGTTGCTAAGCTAGCTTCAATTTCTTCAGATTGAAGCTAGCAATAATGTATACTTGGTCAGTGATGAGTTACTTCTTCTGTGGTGGTTAAATCTGTGCAGTGCGCAGGTTACTTTAGCTTCTTACTTAGCAAAGATCTGCCGGGCAACTTTTTAAAGTTGTTCTCCTAAAACTCCAACCTCGTCCTTATCCACCCTCAGCCAGAACTGCTTGGTGTGGCACATGTCCGAACAGCTCATCGGTTTTGTGTTGGGTTTTTTTGGCCGGTGGTCGTCATAGGTCAATACCAAAGAAAGTGAAATAAGCGCAGCTGTGTCTTCCGTCTTCTACTGATTTTCTTTGGCAGCCACGTTAATTGCGTGAAGGTTTTTCATTTGTTATATTTAAACGCAACAAAAATGTAACAGATTAACGCACAAATGAAGGCATTAATTTTGACAGCACTGTAAAATCAACATGGGGAGATGCATGCTGGGAAGGAGAAGGCGTGAGGTGGATGATGAGACAGGAGGAGGAGCTGGCTGATTGGGTGGATCCAGCTTAAAACTGAAAAGTTTAACAAGGGCCATTGACACAAAGTAGTGCTCTCAGTTGTGACATCATTGTAAACAGCTGTGCGTGTGTGTGTGTGTGTGTGCGTGCGTGCGTGCGTGCGAGTGAGAGAGCGAGCGTGAGTGTGTTTTTGCTGACTCCTCGACAGCTGGCTAAGTAGGATCTTAGCCCACTTAAGATGCAGTCTCAGTAGATGTGTGTGCCCTTCCATGTACAGTCTGATGACTCAGCAGTGTGTGTGTGTGCGTGCGTGCGTGCGTCGCGTGCACATGTAAGAGAGAGGGAGAAAGACAAATATCATTGTGGTAAGTTACACCCTCCCGTCTCTCTCAACAGTTCAACCTTTCAGACACACACAGACGCACCTTTTGACATTTTGAGGGAAATATGATCAAAATAAAACAAAGAATAAACCCCCCCGACCCTTTTTTCTTGTCATGAAAAGTAGTACTAACCTGCGGTAAGGATGGGCCACCCAATAACAGTTCAGAAAAAGCGTATCAATATTAGTAATGTTGCTATGGTTGCCATGTAATAAGTACATCTTGCACACTAATAACTGGATTAACTGTCCAACATGGTGCGTTCCTGTCAGCCAATCAGAAAAAAGCTTGTTCCATCACCACAGTGGAAAACCACATAATACGCACACACATAAGGCTTCTCTGTCATTAATGGCTAAATCAGACTGAACTCACCAGCTGCACACACACAGTTTAACACAGGGTGGAGTTCAACACACACACCCTCACACACCCTCGCAAACACACTCGCAAACACACACACTCACACACACGCAAACACACGCACACACACGCACACACAGCAGCAGTGTGACTTGAGTTACTGGATTAGATTAGCTGATGACACGCAGATAAGCAACAAAACTCATAACCGTTCCAGAGGCGTCGTGAATGAGCAACACACAGGATTCAAGTTTCTGTCAACAGGGCCGCGAGCTCTGCAGTCGCTCAGCACGCCACCTGCTGGAGGGGGCATATATTCCTAATTTTACCATTTGCATTTAAAAAAAACACTGCTCACACTGCACATTTCTGTAGTTACACTTAGCTGAACTGAACCATGTCACTGAAGAGACCGTACGATGCCGATTTACAGGCAGATACTTTTAAGTCTCTAATGGAATAAATCTAGCTGAGGTAGGGGTTATCTTGTATCTGAGTGTTGTTCCTGACTAAGAGTGGGGATCTCTAGGCACCTCACGATTAAATTACGATCCAGAGGACGTAGATATGATGATAAAACGATGATCCCATCTTTTTTTTTTTTTCTATCCAGGATATTCCTCCCCCCACAGTGTGTTTGTCAATCATCACATCTCCCGCTTTCTTGACTTGGGTTTTGGTCTCTTTGTACCGTTTCTTCCAGATGGGACGTTGGATCTCGGCTTAACACAGCACAGAAGTCCTGCTTCTCAACCACTGAACATGGATGCAGTAAAAGCTGCAACAGAGTTTGTGACTGGCTCCGCCCTTTCTGAGTTGGATGGGAACCCTGATGTCGCGCACCCGATGGGGCGCTAGTTGGCAGCAACTGGCAGCGACCGGGTGCTTTTCTTCCCCCTCCATGTGGAAACGCATAATATGGTTTCTCATATTTCATATTGTGGCTCTTGTCCAGCTCCTTTTGTCCCTAAAACCTTGTAAAAGGCCAAAGATGGCTTTTAATGCAGAGGACGCCGCACTTCCGAGTTCCACCTTTTGCGTTCTGCAACATAGCATTATCAACTAACACTTTAGAAAATCGATTTCTGACACATGCGAATTGATTCAGAATTTTTTTTTTTCCTGCCACCCTTACTGCTCACCATGTCCATCCCTTTACGCCCACGGTGGACCATCTACTGATGGCTACTTCCTGCAGGATAAGACATTGCATCACAAAGCTCAATCTCACTAGTTTCTTGAACATGACAATGAGTCCACTGTCCTCAAACAGCCACCAGATCTCAATCCAATAGAGACCTTCAGGTTGTGGTGGAACAGGAGATTCACGTCGTGCACCCCGCAAACCTGCAGCAACATTGGTGCAGTCATGTCAATATGGACTAAAGTCTCGGAGGAATGTTTCCAACACCTTGCTGAATCTACGCCACCAACAATTAAGGCAGTTCTGAAGGCAAATGGGGGTCCAACCAGCAACATGTACCTAAGAGAGTGATCATGAGTGTAACTACAGATGTTTGCTCCTGGAACGGCAGCTGTCAAAGTGACCTGCAGAGCCACAAAAAGGAATTAAAACAGAGACGAATGATTTGACTTGACGATATGACTGCAGAGTGGTAGCTCGCGGCGGGGATTCCATCTCATTTTCAAATTTTGCAAATATACAGATTGATAAACCAATAACATCCATAGCAGCATCCCCTGTAACGGAGCAGTGCACCCTAATTTTAAAAGCTAAGAGAGAAGCTCATACTGGAACTTGCAGTGATATAAAAAGTCGGCAGAAGGCCATGTACTTTTGTGAATGTATGCCCACTTTGTCCATTGGGATCGCTTTAGTGACACTTGCTTCCCATTTTGCAGTCCAATCATCTTCCATTCGTCTTTTGAATTTCTCAGAACTGTCGACCATCCCAGTTGGTAAATCACAAACAAGCAGAGACATGTACACAAACAACGACACAGACGCAAATCCTCTTTGACCCATTATTGTCGATAGTTGTCTTAGATATTGCCCATCAAAGGCGACACGTACAATCATTCCTCAAAAACACTGCATGAACATTGTTGCCTGGCTTTAAACATCACACAATACAGCGATACAATTAAAAAAAAATAAAACTTTTTGCCTGATCACCCTGGCCTCAAACTTATAGCAGGTACCTGGAGGAGAAGTCACTTGATAAATAGGAGATTGGATGCTACACACTGAGGGATTTAACCAACTGGCAGTGTTTGGCTATAAATTGTGATGCACGGTTCGACACACAGACACCGGCTGTTTCCTGTATTCAGGTGAATGTTTGTAACCTGAAGACCGATCAGTGTTGATCAATCCTGAGTTACCCTGCTCTCGGGGAGGAATGCTGCTGCCAGCCTCAACCTGCTCCCTGCTCTGCAGAACACAAACACACACACACACACACACACACACCTCTCAGTGGCAACCTGTCTATTCCAGGCCTGTCTTACTTTCTGCTCGGGAAGGTGTGGGGACAGATCAAGATTTGAATGATTATGTTGGAAAATATGGGTCCAACAATCAAAGCTCTGCAAAGTGGATGTCATTTCTATTAATAAATTTGTCCTAACCTTGTATGCAAGTAAAAAAACAAAATTAGGTCAGTAACTATGGCTACATGAACATAAAGTGTCCCATTTCTGATTTTTCCCTTTTCTTTTTGCACACTCACATCTGATTTTTTTCATGAAAGCATGAACGGCACAAATCGCATGGAATCTCATCTCCCATCACATTTGGGCCACGCCATATGTGCTCCTGAACATGATACAGGTTAGTTTTGTTCTTTTTTTTTCTTTTTGCTAGATGAGCTGTAGTAGATCCGAACCGTCACATCACATTTGTGCGACTTTCACATCACTCCACCGGGGCGTTCCTCACAGTTCTCCGCGCTGGCAGGAGTCCCTGCGCAAATGAGAGGCAGCTGCAATGGAGCTTGTGAGTGGAGAGAGACAGTGTGTGTTGTCGGAGAAAAAGTTTAAAAGTTAAAGGCTCAAAACGGGGAAGCTATAATGAGCTAAACCCTGTTTTAGGCGATAAATCCAGCTGTCAGCCGTTATGGGTGAAGCAGGAAAAGAGCGGGCTGAAACCCCGATACCGTTGAAGCCGACAGTCTCAATATTGGCAGCCACAGCCACTAATAAACATTTGTTTCTCTTCTCCCTCTCGTTAACAACAGCTCAAGAAGTCGCTAGCTGACTTCAGCAGCCTCCATGTTTCACCTTTGAATGGCAGTGTGCAGCATGCGACGTCATTGTTATTGTTCTTTTGCACATGCCGATCAGTTTAAGAATGTAAGCTATCATTCGGAAATCTGACGGAGGTCTCAAATGAACAAATAATGTGACGGCTCAATTTAAAAAAAAAAAAAAAGTCAGATTTGAGTAATAAATTGGATTAGACGTGTGAACAGCACCTGCTATAGTCTGGATAGAAACCATCAGATATTTCACTGAAAATAGGGAAGCTGTGGTTAAATATGCTCCTAAATAGGACTAATGTTGAATTAAATAAATTTTCTTAAAATATACTATCAATTGATGACTGGATGTCATGCACTGCAATCATTCTCACTATATTTTGAAGAATGAGAGGCATAAAGGCGTTTCTAATTACATTAATCAAGGTTCTGCTCTGTTAGGGCCTTAATGTGATTAATGTGAATAATAACACCCACCCACCATGTTAACATGGCTGCCGTGCATAAGGTCCATGGAATTGCAACCCATACTGCAATTCAGAACTATTTAATTCAAGACAAGTTACAAATTGCTTTACTGTTTCATATAATTGGCTTCAACCAACCAAAAAGGAAGACAAGCAGCAAAGTAATTTCTAGTTGCACCTGACAGTTTTATCTCGAGAGCAGATTCCCAGCACAACAGGAATTAGTGCTTATCTCAAGTCAGTGTTGGCTGATGACAGATGAAAACGGCACCATGGTCACTTGTAAACATCTGCAAAAGTATGCTCACATACATCTGTCACTCATCCAAATACCCCAGTACATTAATCAATTTTTGTAGCCAACTGTGATTATCGCTTCCCATTAAGAGTGTTCATCATCTTATACACACTGTACTAAAAGCCTGGTCCCTCTGCTCTAAATATAGCCAGTGAGGAGGCTGACAGTTCCAAACATAGACTGTGCTACTACTATGTTTTAAGAGTCCATGCGTGAGTGTGTGTGTTCAACAGCTGAAGTGGAAACAGTGAGACGCAGCCGGAGAAGAAACAAGACGCTGGTAGAGTTGATGAATAATCCCAGGGCTGTGTGTTTAAGTGTGTGTGTAGGCAGAAATATAATATTCTCATTGGCTGCCTTAATCACTATGCGTGGCACTGAACTTCAAATATACATAAAGAGCAACATGGCGATCAAAATTGCGAAAGTCATTTATTAGGGTGCTTTTACACATGGTACCAGTTCTACTCTACTCGCCATTTTTTGGGTTTCAATTAGGAAAAAAGTACCTAGTACTACTTTCTCAGTAGCTGCTCTCCTGGGGTTCCAAAAAAGGCCAACCAGATACTATGAAGTACTTAAGGACGATGTGAAAACACTGCAGACCTCTGATTGGCCAGAGAGAATTGCCACAGCATCACCAGCGCGCGCACGGAATACCTTGAACATCGCAAACCCATGCCCACCATTTTCAAACAACCAAACAATTGGAGTGGCCGCAGTTTTAGTTTTTTACTTTCAAGAATGGCAAGAACACCATTCCCTCGATATCGGCCACCGTTTCACTCATTATTATCATTGTAGTTTCTCTCTCTGCCCCTCTGTGCGTTTCTCTGTTGCGTTGAAGATGACATCACAGCAGTTTCGTGCAGCGTCACTATGACAACCGGTTACACTGAGGCAGTGCTATATTCTCATGGAAAACAACCCCGAGAAAAGTGGAGTAGAGAGTGTGTGTGTGCATCATGTAGCTGAGAAGCGCCATTAGCAACTTGGCTCTTGACAGTAAGCACACACACGGACACACACGGACACACCGTCGTCTTGCACTAACCTCCAGTGAGGCACACGAGCTGACCTCAACAACGAGATTTAACAGACTTAACAACGAGAGAGAGAAAAATATATTGGAGGAAAGAAGAAAAAAAACTTTCATCAACACACACCTTTGATGAGCCCTGAATAGCCCAGTCAAGCCCTGAATCGCCCAGTTCCCCTGCTGCATTTCCCTGTCTATTTCCTCTCTGGACAATCAGTTCAAAGGCCAAGGACTGAGGAGGCAGTTCATTATGAGTGGGGCATTTTTAAGTGATTACTTGGATGACACAGAAACAAATCCAGGATGTTTGCAAACGCAATCCGGGATCAAACCGCAAACCGGGCTGCGTCCCCTGCGCTTGTGGAGTCTGGATGAACTCTCGGGCGCCAGTTTACTGAGCTAAAAACTAGTGCCAGACGAGCAACGCAGCAGCCCCGCGGGTTCAGGAGACGGTGCTGATGTTTGCTTGCATATGATGGCCGGTGTGCGTTTCTTCCACACCTCAGACACGGGCGGGACTGGGCCGGACTAACGAGCGTGTCTGATACGTGAGATCAGATTCGGTTACGACATCGGGCAAAAGTGGCTCCGCTCTCCCTCCCTTTGCCACAGGGCGACTGCACTTGACACTCCTTGAAGAGGAGCCCTGGTTGATGCTAACCACACAGCGGGCTAGCTGTGGAGAACTTGAGCTCCCGGCGCCGTCCCGGAGAAGTGAACCGACCGGGCGTCGAGCTTCCCGTCACGCTGAGAGCGCCTTAGCCCCCAGAATCAACCTCGACTCCCACCGTGAGCCTCGACACCACTGACCAGAATGCCAATTAGCTAGCCCAGTTAGCTCATTTTATCTGAGGGTGCCGAATTGTGAACGAGTTGGCAAACTTTGACGCCGCCGCGTTTTGGACCACGAGCCGGCGTGCCAGCTCTTGTAGTCGGGGAGAGCTGTGAGGGCTTAAACAGCAGAGAATTCGGGGTGAGAGAACTGCATTTTGCGTCTGCGAGAGATAGCCGGCTAGCTGTCCGATAATGGGCGCATGTGCGTTAAAGTTTGAGCGAGCTCCGGGAGTCTCGGAGGAGTCGCTAAGTTAGCGCCCGTCGCAGCTAGCCGCGCTCCCCCAGCCGGGTGACGCCGTTCGGCCGCTTTCTCTGAGCTGGAGGGGACAACCACCGGTGGCTTACCGGAGTGTCGGCCCGATGCAGTTGGTGTCTGTGCTCTCGATCTCCCGCAGGATTCGCTCGTGTTCGGCGGCTGCCTCCACACTCGCCATCCTGCATGTTGCTCCGGTCGGTTCCGATTCCGCGAGGAGCTGAGCGGTGGTGAACTGAGCCGAGCGGACTGGCTGGATCCCGTGCGTCATGTAGGAGCAACCGGAGGGTTGGTTTGATGTTGTGTACGTAGCAGCCCGACTGAGCGGAGCTTCCCTTCTTTATATAAATTATATGAGCAGCTATCGCTGATATTACGATATAAACACGGAGCTATACACGGAAAGCGCCCCCTTTACACGTACGCCACTCGAAACACTTTGAATGGCACTACCGCCGCCTCTTCCATCCACCCGCACTGGCGGCCACTGGCTGAACACAGCGCCTGCTCGTCGTCACCAGCGTCACGTGGTTCCTCAGCTCCGCTTCCGATTGGCCGCTCTCTCGTCCGTCATCCTGTAACGTCACACTACGCCAGTAAAAATGAAAAAAGTAAAAATCAATTCTACAGAATGCTCTATTCCGCTATTTGATAATGGTTTATTGATTTGGAATTAAAAGTGTAAAGCTTTTTTTTATAACTTTCACCCATTTGAAATAATAATAATGATAATAATAATAGCAATACTACTACTACTGCTACTACCACTACTACTACTACTATAATAATAATAATAATAATAATAATAATAACCCTTATTACTTACTTAGACTCTGAAACATCAATGATGATGCTTTAAGAGTTAACACAATTATTGCATTTTCAATTCTTGACAACATTTGAAAGAGAACCGACGTGATGGAAATTTGCGTTAAGTCTTACAGAAATCAGCTTTCCTGCAAACATGCTGAATTGGTCGAAATATTATTATTATTATTATTGTTGTTGTTGTTGTTGTTGTTGTTGTTGTTGTTGTTGTTGTTGTTGTATTGATGTTGTTGTTGATTTGATTTTTTAATTCTATTTTAATGTTTCATGCAGGTTCTTTCCCCATGCAGTCAGCCACCTTGTTTTCGGTGTGTTCTCCCATATATTTTAAATGATTCGTTTCTAAAACAAAGATTTTCTTAAAATTGATTCACCTGACGTCAACTTATCGGGGAAGAGCAGGTGGGCGTGACTGGAGTCTCACTGCGCCGTCGCTTTCCATGAAGCCACTCACGACTTCCTCTTAGCTTTTCAAAATTAAAACCAGCACTGCCACAACCTGTCTCTTAGCGCGTGTTTTCAGACCTACTTCTGCTGCGTCTTCACCACAAATCCAAAAGACGCTCAGTTTTGGTGGTGGATGTAGTTCTGGCATCTCATCTTAGGCAAACGGTGGTTTTGAATGGACTTTTATTTTGTAGGCGCAGCACGTCATTCTGACTGGACCTGGCTGACTCCACTCTGCTCATTCAACCCGCCGTCGGAGGAGAAAATGGCAACAAAAGTCCAAAAGGAGGTAAATAGCTTATTTAAAAAATAAAGGACACGTTTGCGCAGACGATCTCTGTCTGAGTGAGCGCAGTCCGCAGCTGCTTCAGCCTGGATGAGCCGAGGCTCGCTTGCGTGTCAGAGTTCAGAGTCCAGGCGTGGAACTTCGCTGCGCTGCGGGGAGCCGTCCCACTTCCATGCCGGTTCAATGCTGCGGATTAAACCTCACTGTACAGCTTCTGTGAACTTGGATATAAGTGTAACATATCAGCGTATCAACATGACCTATTACTCTGCCACACAGTGGGAAGATGATGTGCTTAAAAGTGCTCACTTGCATCCAAATGCTTATGCGTTGCTGCGAGCATAGTGCAGAATTGGTTGTTAACAATATTATTTGTAGTATGTTGCTTTTGTGTTTTAGCAGCAGTTGAGTGTCTCTCCATGTTGGAAGGTTTTAAAGTGTCAGAAATCATCATATATCATTTTGTGAGAACTTTTTTTTTCTTTTCCCCACCCTACCAGCCCCAGAGGAAGCTGATCAACTCGGTGGAGGCCTGCGTGGACGAGGCGCTGTGTGGCCTCGTCAGGGCCAGCGGGGGTCTGTCTCTGCTGGAGGGCCACCGAGTCGTGCTCCGGTCCGACCTGGACAAGCTGAGGGGCAAAGTGGCCCTGCTGTCAGGAGGAGGGTCGGGCCATGAGCCTGCACACGGGGGTATGACACACACTGAGCAACCAGTGCACACACACGTATCCGCAGTGTTGTCTGCGGTGTGTTGTGACAAAGAAGCCCAGACTATGTATTTCTGAGGTCAATATCCTTTTATTTCTGTCAGCAAACCGGTAAAAAACAACATCCTCCATCAACTGCCAGCATGGAACTCGAGCTGCTACACAAATTAAATGACACAGGAAGTTGTCAGCATGTTACACAGTAAGTTTAAGATGAAAAGTGAACTTATAAACATAGTTTAATGGTTGAAATTCAGAAATTGCTTCATCAGAGAGGGACCTCAAAAAAAATCAATGTTATGGCCTAGAAGCTGAGTTTCAGAAGTTCCACATATTGAGTCTGGAGGCTTAAGCATGCCGGGTTGTAACAATGTGCACAGATTGTGAATAATGATAACGGAATATACATGATCAAGCATAACATGACGACAGTTGCATGTTTGCCGTGCAGTATAAAGCAACAGCCCTGCAACAGCCATCCAAAATATTTGGGACACCTCTCAGTGTAACCCAGTACAGTTCAACAGCATCAAAAAAAAAAAAAAATAGTGCCCATAAACAATAATTCAAATATGTCAACACCTCTCTCAAACACATTCAATCAAAATTCAACATAAAACTCGTAAAGGGAGAATTTATTGCAGGACAGTTGCATTATA
>CAAKHG010044236.1:38122-48510 GCA_901007715.1 Dactylopterus volitans
TTTAATGGTTGAAATTCAGAAATTGCTTCATCAGAGAGGGACCTCAAAAAAAATCAATGTTAGGGCACAGAAGCTGAGTTTCAGAAGTTCCACATATTGAGTCTGGAGGCCTAAGCATGCCGGGTTGTAACAATGTGCACAGTTTTTGAATAATGATAACAGAATATACACGATCAAGCATAACATGACGACAGCTGCATGTTTGCCGTGCAGTATAAAGCAACAGCCCTGCAACAGCCGTCCAAAATATTTAGGACACCTCTCAGTGTAACCCAGTACAGTTCAACAGTTCTCGTTCTCGTTCTCGTCGTCTTCCGCTTATCCGGGTCCGGGTCGCGGGGGCAGCAGCTTCAGGAGGGAAGCCCAGACAGCCCTCTCCCCAGCCACTTCCACCAGCTCAGCTGGAGGGATCCCCAGGCGTTCCCAGGCCAGGCGAGAGATATAATCCCTCCACCTGGTCCTGGGTCGGCCACGAGGCCTCCTCCCAGTGGGACATGTCTGGAACACCTCTAACGGGAGGCGTCCAGAAGGCATCCTGACCAGATGCCCGAGCCACCTCAGCTGGCTCCTCTCGACGTGGAGGAGCAGCGGCTCTACTTTGAGCGCCTCCCGGATGTCCGAGCTCCTCACCCTATCTCTAAGGCTGAGCCCGGCCACCCTGCGGAGAAAACTCATTTCGGCCGCTTGTATTCGCGATCTCATCCTTTCGGTCATTACCCAAAGCTCATGACCATAGGTGAGGGTCGGAACGTAGATCGACCGGTAAATCGAGAGCTTCGCCTTTCGGCTCAGCTCTTTCTTCACATCATCAACAGCATCAAAAAAAAAAAAATAGTGCCCATAAACAATAATTCAAATATGTCAACACCTCTCTCAAACACATTCAATCAAAATTCAACATAAAACTCGTAAAGGGAGAATTTATTGCAGGACAGTTGCATTATATTTTATGGTGAATATGCAGCGGTCATAATGTTATGGCTGGTCGCTGGGATGCAAAAGTGTATTTCACTCTGTTACTGGTATTACTGCTGCATAAATGACCTTCTCTCACACACGCACACATTCAGAAAAAGACCACGCAGCATTTCTGAGCACCTCGCCATGTCTCTCCAGGTTACGTTGGCGCGGGCATGTTGTCAGCAGCGGTGGCCGGCGGCGTGTTCGCGTCGCCACCTCCTGCCAGCATCCTGGCTGCCATTCTCTGCTTGCACAACGCAGGTATGCCGGCGTTTTGTCTCTCCCGGGACTCGTGCATATGTATTTAATGATAGCAACGTCGGCGTTGTGACTGAGCCGTAAATGCAAGAACACACACTCAGATAAAAAGCGTTTTTGTCAAAGGAGCCAAGTGGAAGAAGTCTTATGAATGTGATGCATTTTTGAAAGTCCTCTTGATGCTTTTTTAAAAATGTAAAGTCAATCGTACGATAAAAATCTCTTAGGAGCGTCTGGCGTCCTTCTCATCGTGAAGAACTACACTGGTGACCGCCTCAACTTTGGACTGGCAGCAGAGCAGGCCCGTAACCACGGCGTCACTGTTGACATGGTGATAGTTGCCGAAGACTGTGCCTTTGACCGCCCCAGTAAGGCTGGGAGGAGGGGCTTGTGCGGCACCATTCTCATACACAAGGTAACAATTTCAGCCATTGACGTTCACTCCTGACCTTAGAAATACAAGTTTGACCAAATAATATTATTATATTGTTTAGACATGTAAATACAAGGAAAATATTCAAAATCTGCAAGAGGCAGCTTTTAAATTGGGCAATGCACAATGCAACTTTTACAGGGCAAATGCACTTTTAAATTGTGGGCTGCTCAACCAAATACAGTTTCCATACCAAAGAAAAAAACACTTAATCTCAGAAGCTGTTTGCCTTCCCTTTTTTTTTTAAAGCCAGAGTTAAGGACATTTTTTTAAATACTCTATTTGCAAGGTCTCAAAAATTTCACCCATCAAAAGGACAGATTTTTAGCCATTTTAAAGAAAACATGATTATTATAAGCAAAGACAGTTCAGTTGAGTAAACAACTGATGCATTAGCACATACAGTGCATCTCATAATTGGTTCCTTCAAGTGTTTGTCTATTAGTTACTCCCACTGGATCCTTATAAACACCAACAATGTCTCATTGCCATTTTTTATTGAAGTCAGAATGATATGAATGAATGGATCAATATGTATTTATGTTTTTGTACAAATGAATCGCTTTAGACCGTGAATGGTTACATTATATAGAAATCAAAAAAAAAAAAAAGCCGCACAATCCTGCCAGTCGGCTCGCACCACACAAGAAAATCAATCTGGGTAAAATGAACCTTTGTCAATTACAGTTTAAGTGAAGAAAAAAAAAATCACTTCCTATCAGCTAGCAGGTGCTCTAGCAGAGGAGGGCTGCCCATTGGACCAGCTTGTTCCCAAGGTGACGGAGGCTTTGAAGGGCATCGGTGAGTGTCCTCCACCTGCTCATGCTCTTGTTCTGCATTTGCTGAGAAGCTGCAGCGATCAGACGGGACTGTGTTGCTGTTTGGTGTTCCAGGCACCCTGGGGGTGAGTCTGTCTCCGTGCAGCGTTCCAGGCTGCCTGCCGTCCTTTGACCTGCAGCCAGGAGACATGGAGCTGGGTCTGGGTGAGGCACGCTGGAGGGGTGGGGGCGGAGAAATGACGCGGAGATATGCAGGGAGTTTAGCTCTGATACCAGTTGTTTGGTACTTTTTTTAAAAACTTCTTCCTACTCCTTATCAAACACAGATAATTAGTAAGTAATACATATATGTATTCCTGATTATCTTGTTTGTTTTTTGTTTTTTTTCTTAGCTTATATATATATATTTTTAGTCACTTTATTTTTGCGATGGAAAACCTTTGAAATAAATAAATATAGTTCATTTGCTCTTCACTCTTAAAAAATGATTTAAGAGTTTTAAGTCTACTTGGATAAAAGTTAAAATATGGTGATAATATCGTGAATGGCGACTTTTTTGGCCAGAATAATCGGGGCATTTTGAGTTTAAAGATCTTGAACATATGAACTGCATGGAAAATACTTTGGCTATAGTGTGAATGAGCCCAAATTTTTTGCCAGAGGTCATAAACATCTGCACTTCTAAATGGTGAACAGTTTTCCGTCCTGTGCAGGAATCCATGGTGAACCTGGAATCAAAAGGTCAAAGGTGAGTCAGATTCAGATGAACGTGCACAGGTCAAAATTCCATCACTTCATCTATCTTTTTCACAGATTTTTATGAATCCTGTCTGCCAGGTTGACTCTGCTGACGAGGTGGTGAAGACGATGATCGATCACATGACCAACCGTGCCAGTCAATCCCATTTATCGCTAAAGCCAGGTACTCTCGTGTTCAGCGTTAAACAATTGTCTGCAGCCTGTGTTTTTTTGGATTCATGTGTTGTCTTCTTCTGTGGTGCAGGAGACAGTCTCGTTGTGTCGGTGAACAACCTTGGAGCTCTGTCTTGTCTGGAGATGTCTGTGGTGACCAGAGCCGCCATCATCTGCCTCGGTAACTAGAGCGTGTGTGTGTGTGTGTGTGTGTGTGTGTGTGTGTGTGTGTGTGTTTGCATGTGCATGTACATGTGTG
Organism: Dactylopterus volitans; assembly: GCA_901007715.1. Classification (NCBI taxonomy): domain Eukaryota; kingdom Metazoa; phylum Chordata; class Actinopteri; order Syngnathiformes; family Dactylopteridae; genus Dactylopterus; species Dactylopterus volitans. The sequence goes on from CAAKHG010044236.1 coordinate 41,724, forward strand.
TGTGCAGGGATACACACGCACATTTTATTTGTGTTGAGGAACATAAGAAATGGTCTACATTGACCTTTTGACTTTTGTTCAGTGGTTGAATACCCGAGGAAGTTAGGGAATGTGACTGGTGGTCTCTATGGTTACAGAAAGTCTTGGGATGGTGGTTGCCAGGGTGATGTCCGGCTCCTTCATGACATCACTCGAGATGGCAGGAGTGTCACTGACCCTAATGAAGGCCAGCCAGGAAGTACTGAGGCTGTTTGGTGAGAATACACACACACACACACACACACACACACACACACACACACACACACACACACACACACACACACATTTACATTTTTTAAAAATTTGCATTTATTGTGCATATACATTTTTTTTTACATTTTATTTGTATTTGTGGCATCTGTATTTCTTTTGAGATTTTTTTTTGCATGATTCATTTTTTAAAGATGAACTGATCAGAAGGTCAAAGGCCAAAGTCTGTGTGACAACACGTGTTGGCATAACTCTTATGCTGATTACGAGACAAGCGTCTAATTGGGTGATATGCTTTTTTTTTCAATAGTATATTTGAAACAGTTCTTCACTACATATATTGTACATCGATCAGCCATAACTATAAAATCAATACTACCACTACTTTACTAGAGAATGCAAGGCCAAACCCCCCCCCACCTTTGTTCTTAAGCACGTTCCAAACGCAAAAGACATAGTTTGCTGGAGACGCCCACACGTAGCTCCTCCCCCTCTCCCATCCAGATGCTCAGACCAGCGCCCCCGCCTGGCCAAACCTCAGCAGCGTGCGCTCAAGTGGACGCAACTATCTCATACGCGATGCAGCTGTCATCGCACGGTCGCAGGACGACACTCACGCTGAAGGTTAGCTTCCTACTTTACATGTAATGCGTTTTAAAATCCAGGTTGAAAACATTTCTCTTTTTGTGTGCTTATGTTTAAGCTCTTTTAAAGCACTTAGATTTTCATCTTTTATTTGCCCTGCATGTTCTTTTGATAATTTCATTGCCATCATTATCCGTTTTAGTCTACTGTTTTGCTTTCTTTCTATTTTTCTGTACTGTTTTATTTTGTAGTGATCACAAATAGTTGTTACAGATGATTAAAATTGGGTTCTCTTTTAAATTGTATGCTTGAAGGCTTCAAAATTTTTACTGCTACTTCACTCTTTTGTTTTTATGTAAAGCGCAGTGAGTAGACGCGTGTTTGAAATGAGCTATACAAATAAAGCTGCCTTGCCTTCTTAATAAGCCAGTGTCAGAGGAGCGGCAACTGAACAGGCAAATAAACAATCGTTTGAATTGTAGGCCTTCAAATTGTGAAAGTACGATGTCAACAATTGCAATCACCTCCATGTAGCTTTTAAATCAGACTATTTAAAATGGCATCTTTTAACATCTGTTACAGTGTGTGCTGCTCGAGAGACGCAAATACTGTAAAGTGCTTAGCTGAAGCCTGTTGAAAATAAGTATTTGTGTGTGTCTTGTGCAAGAACACACTCGATCAAGGACCTTTGGGAATAAAGGCATTAGAGTCGCATTTTGATATTTTTTTTTTTGGCCAGTATGGACATGAAAAGAGGTGTTAGATTGCGTTGAAAAGGTTTTAGAATCTCTTGGATTGAACTTGTCAACCAGTAAAGTGAAGGCCGAACCGCTGTCACTCAAAGGACACAGAGACTCTTCTTTAAACCTCGCTGCCATCCGTCAGGGGAGCCTCAAAAATTCAGAAACCACCAAGTCTGACAGGCAAACACAGCCACAGATGTGCCTGCATGTCAGCTTCGGGGCTCTTATCACGGTAACATTTAATAGCAAAAGAGGTTTTAACATATGAGATTAGCCAAACTCAGCTCATTTGTCATGTGGGAAATGAGTTGTTAAAATGTTATCATTACTGACAAGCTTATTAGTCAGTTTGTATGAGGAAGTGTGCAACACTCATGACTCATGGACGAGCGGCATTCTTGTCTTTCATCTGTCTGTTTTTTTTTTCTTTTAAGGGCCGCAGAGTCATGTGATTCGTCAGGTGCTCGGGAGGGTTTGTTCAACACTACTGGAAAAGCAGGAGGAGCTAAACGCCCTGGACCGCGCCGCAGGGGACGGCGACTGTGGGAACACTCACGCTCAGGCTGCTCGAGGTGGGAACCACTCAAACCGAGCCACACGATTAAATAAAACAAAACAAAACAACAAAAAAAACACCATGCAGTATAAAGATGCTTAAAGTGAACAAGGTGATGTTCATGAACACGTGCAATTAAAATGTGGTGGAAAACACCCGTTCAGCCATTCAGGAGTGGCTCCAGAATCGTGCGGTCCCCGGTTGCCCCGGGCAACTGTTATCGGCCCTGGCTGGACTGGTGCAGGAGAAGATGGGCGGGTCTTCAGGAGCAGTAGGTGTTCTTCTTGATTTGACAAATGAGAAGTTATGTGTTCTCATACCAATGGTGAATGACAGTTTGCCTCATCTTTGCACGCATGCGCACACACACACCCGCACACATGCACGCACGCACGCACGCACGCACGCACACACACACACACACACACACACACCCTGTCTTTCAGTTGTATAGTCTTTTCCTAACTGCGGCGGCTGGTCATGTTACCGACGGGCGAAGTGACGCTGCAGCCTGGGCCAGAGCAATGCATGCTGGGACACAGGCAATGAGAAGGTGTGAGGAATGCGTGTGCCTTTTTGAGTGCCGGTCCTTTGCTGTTAACCATATCACATGGCCTTGTTGTTTTCTGAACGTCATATCATGTCATATTTCTATAAAAACAAAAAGCCTACATGCAGCCATGCGGGCAGCAATCCAAGGGGAAAATCAAAAAACATGTCTCAGTCATGGTTTTATAGGAGCAGCTACTTGATCATGCGACAGAATTCACATGCAGTAGTTTACATTAAAAAGAAAAAAAAAAAAACAACTCAATGGTGATAACTGTGTTGCAGATACGGTGGTGCTGATCCTGGAGACAGAACAATGGTGAGCGTTTTCTCGTCTTTTGTCTCGTCTGTCTGCGCGTTAATGTTTCTCCTGCTTGGTTTATGAAGCTGGCCGGTCCTCGGGGCCTCTGTCTCCATCTGCTCTCTCCCTCCATAGCTGGATGCTCTGTGTCCTGCCGTGGATGAGCTGATGAAACTCACCACAGCACCGCCTGCTGGAGAGATGGCTGTACTACAGGCCGCTGTGGAGGTGCAGTTAAATGGCATCTATATTTTTTTCTTTGTATACACTCGTGCACACAGATTAACAATATTCCATCCTCCCAGCATATTATTAGACATAAATACACACAGAATATGTAGGAGACAGATAAAAGACACATAACACTTAAATAATGCAAAAGGTGAATGTGCAGAAATACTGAAAACTCTGTATGCTGTGTGAAATGGTGAATATTAAAAATACTAAAACAGTGAAACACAATTAACTCAGAATAACTATAATGAATCATCTTTATTTACATTGGAATTTTCTTATCAAAGTTACAAGTTGCTTGTACAAAAAAAAACCAACTAAAATCAAGCAAATAACAGTTTATAGCATCAGTATACACCCATCAATGTTAAAAAAAAAGGAAGCAGTATTAACCCGGAGAGAGACCTATTTGAGAATTATTTGACACAAAAAAAACGCTATTAATTTAAATATGCCTCACTCGCATTAATGTGTGCCATCATCCAGGCAGTGCGCTGCTGAAAATGGATCATTATCACATTATAACGTGATAGGTTAATTGTTGTAACAATAACCAAAGCATGAAACTGAACTTAATCAAGTCATGTAAATGAGCCATATTCCGATGATCCATTCATCACTCCGTTTCTTCATTCAAACACAAGTCTTACATCATGACAATATAAATCATCATGTTTTTATTTCATACTTGAAGTTTCAAGTTCAACTACAAACTTATCATGCTATAATGTGACAAGTTTATTGCTATAAAAATATAATATGAAAAATATAATATGTTAGATATTACAATATCTAACATATTGTGTTTATATATATGTCAACTTACTCAAATTACATGTCAACTACATGTTTTTATGTCAAAATGACATGAAAATATCAAGATGTAATGCAAATTTTTTTATTGTTACAATAAACTTCTCACTTTATAACTTGGTACTGATCCATTTCTGTTCCATTTTTGTGGCAGCAATGTGCTTCCATACCTCACCATGCAGTCATGTCATTCACATTCACAGCTCATACAATATACTGTGTTAGCTAGTCGTGATATCAGTGTACTGCAAAAAAAATTCTTTCAACAAATACAACCGCCCCAAAGAATATCAGAATTGGCTTGAATGTATGCAGGATGTTTGTAAACTGTGTTATAAATATGGTAATCATGAAACAGACATGGCTGCATTCTTGAGTATATCATAAAGTTGTCGGTCTAAGCCTGAGAAATGAAACACCAGCCCTTTAGATCCACTCGTGTTGCTGCCAATAAATTGCCTGTCGCTGTGAGGGAAGCAAGCTTTATAATTGAATCTAGTGTGAAAGGATTTTAGATAGATTACTCTTTTTTTTTGTCAAATATAATAATTTTCCACCTCCTTTTATTGTTACGTTTATCTGCTGTTCTGCTCCTGATAGGGCCTTTCCCTTTCTTTCAATAGCGAGCAGCCGCGGGGGCGGAGTCGACCCGCAATCTCACAGCGAGGGCGGGACGAGCCAGCTACATCGCAGCTGAACGCGTCACCCTTCCTGACCCTGGCGCCGTGGCCGTGGCCGCCATCTTGAAAGCCGTGATGGAGGCACTGGAGTGATCAAAGTAGCACAGCAACCAGAATCTGGATTGATAATTTCTACTCGCTTTTTGAGATGTGTGTGATTTCATGGCTGAATGTTTCATTTAAAGGTAGAAAGCAAGACAAAGCCACCGTGGTGTTTGTGACCAACGTGCTCAGAAATACTGTAAGTTAGCACATTTTGAGCTTGAAAATATGCAACTAATTGATTTCAAATGTAGTTTGAATTACAAATTGCTTATCACTAATATATTACAAAGAACAGCAAATGTGTAGTGTTCGCTGTTTTAGCGTCAAATTGTTTGGAGATGCATTTGTATCCTGCAAATTAAACATTCCCTAATCAGTTTCATGCAAAAACTTATTTGGAATCTATCAATCGATCAGCTGATGTTGGTCTTCCTGACTGCATTTGGCCTTTTTAGCAAATCAGTGATCAGGTACCCCAGCAGAAGGCTCAGCAAAATCAGGATATGCTGCGTCGCAGATCTTTTGGTACCATCCACAACTTCTGGCAGTGGGTGCTTGTTGGCAACGCCACTATACTGCCAAAACTGTCAATGGTAATGAGTAAAACGATACTTTCACTGAGTGTATTTGTGTGGTTGGTGCTAACAGCGTCTCGTGCTAAGAGGTCAGAGGTCAGCATTGCAAAGATGGGCTTGTTATTGAAATAGAATTGTTCCAGTCGTTCAATGGAAATAAATACTTCAAAGAGGTAGAGTTTCTCTTTCAGAAGTGCATACATGAGGTGGGATCAGAGAAGTGGAATCCTTTAAAACATGGTAACAGGTAGCAGGTGCATCTTGCTGTCCTTTAATGATGCAAACTTTCTTTTTCATACATTACTTCTCATTGAATAGGCATATATGGATTGTATTATAATTACTGTATGCCCTATTATGCCAGAAGCCTAGTTTTCATCTGTAGTCCAGGTCCTAGACGTATACTATATTTACACTAGACAGCATGGCAGCGCCTGAAAGTGAAGCCAAAAGACCAATATTGCCCCCTGGTGGCTGGCTGCATCATAGGTGATAAGCTCCACCTCCTGTATGCTAGAGCATTGGCCAAACTAAAAAAAGGATCAAAATGCTCTTCAATTAACTTTAAATGAAAATGGTTAATGTCATTTTCATGTTGTTTTAATCACAGTTGTGTTTGTTCACGTGATTTTTTTTTTTTTTTTTTACAAATTCGGTTTTTAGTTATTTGATGCTAAATGTCGTACAGTTGTACAGTTAAATTCAAGAGGACATGTAACGCTAACGTTTTACAACAACAAACAATTTTATTCCATATCATACTGAAGAAAATAATGTGCAAACATAACAGTGAGATATAATAAAAGAAAATGGCTGGAGGCAAGTGCAACGATCTCGTATTTAAAAGTGAAGAGTGTAATGGATGAGCTGAGCTTGAGGGTCTGTCGCAAATGATTCCAGTCATTTGCCCCGGAAAACTGAAAGGGAGAGCGACCAAAGGAAGTCTGGGCTTGGGGGATCAGGAGATTCATGAGACCCCTGGAACACAGACAGCGACTAGTATTATGGATTTTGGTGACATGACCCATGCCAAAGGATAAAACCCCACAGAAAATATGATGAAGCTTCACACTCAAAATGAAGCTGCAGCTGCTAGATCGCCAGGAGAAAGTGCAACCAAATTTGAACCCTGACCCTTTATTGAATAAGAAAGAAAAAAGGAACCACACAATGCGTATAAAGGGAAACTTCCCTCACAAAACATCTATAAATTCACATATTACCGTATTTCATTTATTTCTCTCTTCCTTCTAACTTTCACTTCTCTGTCATCTACCAACCCCACAATGACTTCCTGAAAGACGACGGCACAGGCCTTCGACTTTGAGCACACACACACACACACACACACACACACACACACACACACACACACACACACACACACACACACACACACACACACACACACACACACTCGACTCAAAAGATCAATAGCTAATCACAACCATGGC
>CAAKHG010044236.1:50175-68470 GCA_901007715.1 Dactylopterus volitans
GTTTTAAAGAGGCAGGGAATCACCCAAAAAAAAAATCAAATGGAAGATCCTTTTTCCCCTCAGGTCTCAGGAGGCAGGAGTGAGTAAACCATAGAGTCCTGTGTGTGGGTGTGTGTGTGTGCATCTGTGCGCACATGTGTGTGTGTCTCTGTGTGTGGGCGCATCATCGTTTATTAAATGAGTGGACAGCTTGTGTGAAGTTTTATCGTGGCGTTTGGGTGTAAAGTCCCGTACATCCTGCAAGAAGGGGGAAGTTTGCGGATGTAGTGCCATGGATGATGCTGGAGGCCCCTGCTGGGGCGGCGAGCCTTCTAAGTTCATTCTTAGCAGCGTGGATTTAACAAGGTGCTGGAGACGTTCCTCCAAGCTTTCGGTCCGCGCTGAAACAACAGCAGCAGGCAGTTGCTGCAGATTTGTGGGCACCGGCTTCTCCGGACGTGGCGTGAGATGGAGTAAGATCTGTGGAGGGCGGGCATTTTCGAGAGAGCAGTTACAGATGCTATGAGCCATGTGCGCCACTGGCACGGCTACGCTGTGGTCATAACGGGACGGTAGCGGTGTTCTACTGTGGGATTGGTGCATTATATACCGAGTGATGCTAAAGAATCCAAGAAAATCTGTGGAAAATCTCAAGATGTGCCGGACGTGCTCAATAAATGGCACCGGGATGTTGCCTGTATCCAGCTGCTACTTTTCATACATGTATTCATTTTTTTTCCTTCAATATTGAATTATAAGAAGAAGAAAAAAAAAACTTTCTTCAAGTTGCTGGTTTAATCTAGTGCAAAGAGGTGTAATTTACAGTCACACAAAACACAAAGAGAGGATGGCGCTATGGTCATCTGGAGCAAGTCAATGTTTGACATTTTTGATGGCAGGATAGAAAAGGCCAGTCAAAGGCTGTAGTTGAGTGTCTTCTATCAGCTTTTCCATCTATTAGAGAGGCATTCTTGCCTGGCTTTGTGGTTATAATAAGACTTTTATCCTGACTGGCACTATATCCTACAGTATAATAGATATTATCACTGTAAATACCCCTCATCAAAGTTCAGTTTTTCGTGGAGAAATTCATGCTAATGACGATGGAAACCTGATTGAAGGTTCACGACCTGAAACACTGTGATACAAAGTTGGGCTGCTGTATTCGCGCCGTGTTATTTGCCTTTTTATTTCCCCGCAGTTGTTCAAACAGGAAGCGTGAGCTTTCATGGTTTTACTCAGCCACCTGTTTAACAGCAATCTCAGGAGACTTGAGCACTTTAAGACATGGAGGCGTATACTTTACAGTGCAGTTCTTAAAAAAAAAAAAAAAAAAATGCTCTGGGGAACATTTGTTTCCAGTCTCGACTAATTTAAGTGTTTGAGCTTGAGAAAAGAACCAAATGAAGGACGGAGGAAGCTGCTTCGCTGTTAACATCCCTCTCACATGCTAATTGTGTTCTAATCTCTCTAGTAATGTAAATAAAATTTGTGACAGCAAATGGGTCATTGTAATAAGTCAACTTTGTGTTTTCATGTATAGCAGATGGAGTTTGCCTGCAGTCACGTCGTCTGTAATTGGGGAGCTGATGGAACAGGTGAGGGCATCGTCATTACTCCAGCTGGTACCCGGCTGCTGTGGCTGACTCTTGACACATGGAGGTCAAGGCCAAGACCTGCAGTCCGCAGTCCAAATAACACAATTTCAAATATGCTTCAGCTTCCGAGGCAAGTTTCAATACTAAGAAACATTAGTCATCAGAAATTCTCTGGCTCGCATCTCCGAGCTTCCTCTAGTCCGGACTCCCTTCAGAAATCCAGCGATTCAGCTGCAGCAATATCAGCCCACACACACCCAGCAGTGTGGCTCTGGAGCAGGTTTAAAAAGACTTATCATATTACATTTGGATAGATCGAACACATTGATAATAGTTGATAATCTACATGGCAACTTTTGCGCTTGGAAAAAAAACTGAAAGAAAATGACATGTTTTGTGTGTAGAACACACACACACAAAACGTGTTCATAGAACACACACAACATTGAAATAACATCACTTTCAAATACACTTTGGACTGGGTATTTTCAGTAACAGTGAACACACATCATGACAAGGTCTTTAAATACATAAACGGGAGGAACGATTACAAGTAAAACCAGTTTGAATTCTCATGTAATGTTCTTTTACTACTGTTACCAAGACTGACCTCAAGGGGGAAAAAAAACAAAACATGAGGACCTATCATCTAAACAGGTACAAAATACACATGCTAAACAGGCAACACACTCGACGTGTGATGGTTAGTTTTGGTCTCTTCCTGAGAAGAGACCACATCTGTCTGATTCGCAGGTGTTTCTGTTATCAAATGCGACTGTGACAATACGGCAGCGGCTGAACAACAAGACAGTCATAACTCATACACCACATTCATCAATGTCAGCATATGTTGTTTTTCTGAGGGCTGATCAAATTCTCAAGAGCATTGCAGCGAAATAACAGGAAAGCATATATGATGTGTGTATATGCTGTACATTACTCATTGTGAGGATATCAGTGTGTTTAGGCAGCCGCGCTGTGGGGACTTGCAGCCCTTCTGAGGACAAAAAGCAAATTGGCAAAACCTTAATCTTTAGATATTAGGGTGAAGTAGACAGGAAATGAATATGATGCCTTCTGAAGTGATAAAAACATGTTTGTGTGCGTGTGCGTGCGTGCGTGTGTGCGCGTGTGTGTGTGTATATGTGTGTGTATGAGTGTGTGTGGGGGGGCAAGCTTGCAGATGCAAGACTTCAAAGACACAGAGCGGGAGTTGGAGAGATATCGATTCAGTCAGGGAAAGTCCTCACATAGAGATGCTTATCAGATAAACTTCACCAAAACAAATCATTTCTTCTATAGTTAAATGTAACGCAAAGAAATTTAAGTCTGTAAGTACGTACGCGAGAAAGAAAATGAGTGTATTTACATAAGAATGAAAAAAAGCAAGTATGTACATAAGAAAGACAGAAAGAAAGCATATAAGCACGTACTTAAGAAAAAATGTATATATATGAGAAAGAAAAAGAATTTAAGTATGTACGTGAGAAAGAAAGAATGCACAAAAGCAAGAAATATAGTTAATATGTAAGTGTGCACGTTAGAAAGGAGGAAAGATACGTTAGAATGCACAAAAGAAAGCATGTTTGTGCAAAAGAAGGAAAGAAAGTACATACGTATGCACATAACAAAAAAGTAAGTATGTATCTAAGGCAGACAGACAGAAAGTACATAGGTATGTACTTAAGAAAGAAATAATGTATGGATATATGAAAGAAAGTATACGTAAATATGTACGTGAGAAAGAAATTAAGTTAATATGTAGGTATGTAAGTATGCACGTTAGAAAGAACAAAAGTATGTAAATATGCAGGTAAGAAAGAAAGAAACACAGAAAGACGTCATATGAGTATATAAGAAAGAAAGTATATACTGTAAGTACATCCATGAGAAAGAATTAAAGTATGCACAAACAAAAGAAAGTTATGATGTAAATATGTATGTAAGAAGAAACGGAAGAAGGGAAGAAAGAACGAAAGAAAATTTAAGTAAGAAAGAAAAAAAAGTTATGTACGTGAGAAAGAAAGAAAGAATGTATGTACTGTATATAGCAACAAAGTATATACTGGAAATAAGTACATGAGAAAGAAAGGAAGTATGTACAAATGAAAGAAAGTTAATATGCAAGTATTCAAATTAGAAAGAAAGGTAAGTAAGCACTTAAACAAAAAGTATGTAAAAGACATAAATTACACATGTCAGTATGTACATACAGAAAGAAATCAAATACTTAAATATGCGTGTAAGAACGAAAGAAAGAAAAAAGTATGTTCGTGAGGAAGAAAGAAAAAGTATGAAAATATGCAAGTGAGAAAAAAAAGAAAGAGAGAAGAGAGAGCGTGCAGCCTATCCTCATCCTCGCCTTCCTCCCTGCAGGTCCGGCTCCTCCACCTCTGCCTCCTCGTCGTCTGAAGAAGTCTCGGCCAACCTCGCTTCCTCTCCCTTCTCCCCCCTCCCTCCAGGATCCACCTCCCGTCCCCCCCAGACGTGAGCCACCCCTCTTTTGTTTGTTTTTTTTGTTTTTTTTTACCCCTCCTCTTGTCGTCTCCGTGAATGCTGTTTCATTTTGTGTCCTTATTCATGTTGCTTCAGTTGACAAGCTGGAGAGTCACAGCGGGCCGAACACTAACGTCAATGTTGTGTCCATCGCCGTCGGAAAACTGGTGGACGTCAGCCAAGGTCCGATGGACACGCACACACACGCACAAACACACACACACACTTGATCTATCCTCTCTTTTTTTTTGTTTTTGGTTTTAAACATTATTACTTTATTCTTCCCTGACCAGCGTCAGGCCTGGATCATTTTCAGAGCCCAGTGAATTGTGGGAAGTGTAGTGCTGCCTTGTCGTGTCTGAGTTCTATACGGAGGAAGGTGATTTATTGCAACACTTCCATTTATCCGGTGCAGTTTTTGTCTCTCATATTCTTTTTGCAATTTTTTTTTTACCCACTTACCCGTCTTCCTCTTGCTCAGGTGTGGGTGTGTGAGTTTTGCGGACGTGAGAACGGCGTGGACGACAGCGTGCAGAGAGTGTGTGTAGGGCAACGCGTGGGCGTGTGCAGCGATGACCTTTACCTGCCCAACCAAAGCGATGACGACTACCAGAACCTGGAGGACACGCTGGTCGTGTTCTGCGTGGACATCTCTGGCAGCATGAGTGTCACTTCAGAGGTGTGTGTGTGTGCGTGTGCGTGTGCGTGTGTGTGTGTGTGATTAAAAGTCCCAATACATTAACTATGAAATTACTAAATTTCATCATTCTGTATTTACTTTCCTACTTGAATAAAAGTGGTGAAGTATTATCAACAAAATTTTATAAAATATCTCAGCCTTGTCTGTTGGTTCAAAGGGTCACAGGAGCAATCTGCAAGGATTTAGGAGGAAGGAAATATGAAACAAATCTAAGATTTTTGCTGTGAATTATTATTATGATTATGAAGCACAAACTAATGGCTGGTCCTGGCTTCTTCGTGGCGACTGGTTTGCCTTTTGGCTGCTGGTGGAAATTCTGGGAAGCGTTCGTGTTGCATTCAGGAACATACAGTGAATAAAGCTTTCAGTGGCAGACAATTGCATGGTAAAAGCCGGCAAGAAGCCATTCTAAAGCCTTGATGTCGTCATCCTATAGCCATTCATCATCATTTGCCTTGCAAAAAAATGTACGATAAAAAAATTAAAACAAATGATTGCCTGTTGTCACTCTAATATTCAGTTCTATTTTAACTTACATTTTAACTTTAATTTTCTATATAGTTTGATAACATTAAGCATTAGCCATGTTAGTTAACATTTTCATTTTTGGTGCCTTAAATAACACCATATGATATGTAAATGTAATTTTCCATCACTATAATCACACATTTAACCTTCCATATAAGAGCCATTTGGTTGTGGATTAAGGAATTTGTGCAGCGTCAGCTATGGAAGCTACTCCTGCTGACGCTGCACAAATTCCTGCCCCCTACAGAAACTTTATCGGCCAGCACGACAGAAGAAGAAAAAGCACAACAAGATAACCACAATCAGAAGCTAAATGACTTATGGATATCTTTGTGTGTGAGTTGGTGACACATTTGCTCCACTTTAGGTCCCCTTAGCAAGTGGATCTCCAGCATACGTATCCAGACTGGAGGTGAGATCTTGATTTGTTGTTTGTTTTGATTGTGAATAAATTAACAAACTGTTGTGCCATTAAAACCAGACAGGCCGTCTCCTGTTTTATTCCACAGGGTATTCAGGATGCCCTCCAGAGGGCGCTATCATCCCTGCTGCAGCACTCTCCTCAGAGGAGAGTGGCACTGGTCACGTTTAATGATGAGGTAAAGTGTAAATGTTATTGAATTTCAGTTATTTTTATTTGTTACAGTTCATTAGGTTTAAATGCTAAATAAAATTTAATTAAAAAGTGTAATAAAAGCTAATAGCAAATCAATTATATTTCTGTCTGACTTTTGAACATCAATACTAAAAATAAGATTGTAATGATTAATTAACAAAAAAATAAGGAATGTGAACAATAATATAAATATTATGAAACGTCTTTCAGACCGCATAATAATGTCACTCTAATAATGTGACTGTTAAGCTGTGTACCTACAGGAACAAGACTTAATGGCATGAGTACCTCCTCAGCATCACCTCAGTCCAATTAAGAATCCTGCACCAGAGTTCTTAAAACTCTTCAACAGGTCAAACTACAAAATAAAGAGCAAAACCACATAAAACAATATATAATATCTTTTCATCCTTGAGTCTGAGCTCAAATGTATAAAGTAAAACGCACTTCCCATGATGCTCTGACCCTCCTCTGATCTTTTTTGCAGGTTGTTATTTATGGCGATGGCACTCAAGCTCCTCATACTCTCCGGGATTGGGCGTTGATCGACTACGACCATATATGGCAAGAGGGTGTGGCTTACAGCGTACCACACTGCATTGCTGAGACTTACCAGAGACTAATGCAGCGGGTCAAAGAGTGAGTGATGCAGTGGTTTTTTTTTTTGCTGTGTGTGTGTGTGTGTGTGTGTGTGTGTGTGCACGTGCATGCCAAACATGGCAGGTCAAAATGCTTGCACACGTTAAAGCACCATCCTTTCGATGCCGAATCGGTGTATTTTGTCGTTTTTCCTGCATTCGCAGCCTCAGGGAAAATGGGGCTACAAGTCTTGGCCCTGCAGTGTTGGCCTCGGTTGCCATAGCATCACGGTACCCCGGGTCAAAGGTACACAAAGACCTGCTTTAAAAGTGTTTGTCTGTCTGTTTTGAAGACTTCAAAAGAGTGACATGGCATCATTAAATATGTGTTTTACTTTTATTTCATTTAGTTTTATTCATTTTTTGCTGTGTAAAATGCGTTTGCGAGTTAAAAAAAACAGTGCCAAAGTGTGTGCATTTGAGTAGGTGTCACCCTGTCAAACAAACAACCTGCTGAGTTACTGAATGACACTGAACTGACAAAGAGGCTTATGGGTAATGGAGTTCTGCTGCGTTGCTTGTGCAGGTGGTTTTGTGCACCGACGGCAGAGCCAACATTGGCCTCGGTGAGATGGAGCAGAGGAGCTCCTCCTCTCCCTTACTTTCATATTTCTACAGACAGCTGGCATTACAGGCTGTGGAGAGTGGGTGAGGACGTGCACACACACACACACACACACACACGCACGCACACATGCGCACACACACACACGTACACACGCACACACGCACACACACAAGCTGTGGTTGTTGATACATTGATGTCTGAACTGTTCTCTTATGGTTCAAGTATTTGGTTTGGTTTTGATGACATCACCCAGATTTGCTAGCAATGCAAGTGCACATTACAGTACAAAAAAAAGGATTCTAAATTCTAAAAAAATAATAATAATGACAATAATTGATCAAGAGATATAGTTTTGAGTTTAAAAATGCAAATTTAAAACTCTTTCCTCTTCCAGTGTCATTGTATCAGTGATGACCTTTGAAGGGACAGATTGTCATCTGGCTGAAGTTGGGAGCTTGGCGGACACTACTGGAGGAAGGGTGGGACATACACACACACGCACGCACGCACGCACGCACGCACGCACGCACGCACGCACGCACGCACGCACGCACGCACACACACACACACACACACACATACACACACGCGCAGGACTCTATGGTTTACTCACTCCTGCATCCTGAGGGACCTGAGGGAAAAAAGTATATATAAAGGAGTGATTTCCTGCCTCTTTAAAACAACTAAAGTTAGCTAAAACAATAGTTCACAATTTAGAATTTCCTTAAAATATTTTTATTTTAGATGCCCACTGTAGTGGACAACAGACATTTTTACTGTCTGTTTTACACACTGGCACAAATTCATTTTAAGGCAAAAAACAAACAAAAAACCAAGTGTGAATACTGAAATATCTTGCTCACACACTTTAAATCTTACCAAAGTTTTTAGCCTGGTTTTAAAAGAGCCGTAGCAGCTATAAGTTCATGTGGTAGAGAATTATAGATATTATGATATAGTGACTTAAAGCACCATCAGCTGATTTAGTATCCTAATTTCAATACCTTTCCTTTTATAGGATCTGTCCCGCGTGTATTCAGTGGGCATGTCGACCACATCGGACGCCAATTAGCTGTTCACAGATTTAAAAACAATAAGACGTCTGCCAAAATGAATTCAGTGATTTTAGAATGTAAGTGACCTTTTGAACTCTGGCTGCAACATTTTGAAATAAAAAAATAAATTGAATTTTACTTAGCACCTACTTTATCATGCCAGCAAAAGGGGCATCACAAGGGTTAATGCTTGGTTTCATTCACACGCAAAAAAACAGCTTTTCAGAATCTGAACAGAGGGCAGGAAGTTGCTGACTTTATTTCTAGGTTGAGACAGGGAAGTCTTGGAGATATTAGATATGTGATTCTCAAAGTCATGATCAGCATCCAGGTTTACAACCTGTTTTTCAGACAGCAGATTTAATAGAGAGAGAAGCTGCTGTTTCACATATTACCAGCTAAAAAAAAAATCTCTGTGTTTGTCTTCATTTAGTTGTAAAAATGCTCAGCTAACCAAAATTTGATACCACCACTGGTTGACGTCATTGTCTCTGACAACCACCTTATCTCAGTCAGCTATGTATACCTGTGTAATCTGCATAGAGTGACAGACCTTGGAGGGAGAGGTTTCTTTAGCAGTTTCTTTATAACTCCTAAAATCTTTGCTGCACAGATAAACATTGTCAACATTGGGACAGTTGCATCAGAGGTCCAGTCGGCCTCCGAGGACAACGTTCTCGCAACAGGAGCAACGATGACTCTGCTTGCCCCAGATGGAGTGTGAGTACAAAGTCCAAAAAAAACAAAGACTTTAAAAATGTAAAGCTGTAGTCAACCTACCCAAGATCAGAGCAGTGACAACAAAACCACCCAAGCCTCTGGTCTGACGCTGCGTGCTGTTGCTTTGGTCTGATCATATGGTCTAAAGTCAGTCTAAATTAGCAATGGTACTTTTATGGTGCTTTCCCACGACATGGCACAGGCTCTACCCTACTCAGGTTTTTTGGTTTTCCATTGGCAAAAAATGTACCTGCTACCACTTTTTTAGTCGGTGCTCTCCTGGGGTTCACAAAAAAAACCTGACCATGTACTATGAGATACTAAAAGGTGACGTGAAAACGCTGTTGACTAACGATTGGTCAAAAAGGATCAGCACAGCTTCATTGAGCCATCAATGCACGTGCGGAACACCCTGAACAGCGCCAGCCTGTGCCTGACATTTTTAAACAGCCAAACTATTTTAGCAGCCGCAGTTTTAATTTTTCACCTTTCAAAGAAAAAATCAGAAACACAGTTCTGCCGGTATCGTCAATTGTTTCTCTTCTTCTTCTTCTTCTTGTTTCTCTGTGAGTGTTTCCATGTCACGTTGAAGAAGACATCACAGCAGTTTCGTGTGGTGTTGCTATAACAACCAGTTACACTGAGGTGGTAGGATCTTCTAATGGAATATGACCCCCAGAAAAGTACCCAATACCAAAGTCCGGTAGAGTAGAGTAAAGCAGAGCAGAGACAATGTAGCGGAAAAGTGTCATTAATTTTTATATCTCTCTGTCTGCAGGTATTTTCCTTTTGAGGACGAGTGCAATCACAAGCTGGTGAGGGAGATCGGGAACGTGACAAAGGGGCTGGAGATCACCTTCCAGTTTTCTGTCAAGCCAGAGTTGAAAGAGGGTGAGACCAACGTTACACTCAAAGTTCTGTCAAAATCAACGGCATTACTCCGGGCGTTACTTTTTTCAGTAACTTTTTTGAGTAATCAAAATCGCCACTGTTTCCATTGTTGCAACTCAGTTATCGTTACTGACAATAAAATGCGACGCGTTACTATAACTAAATACATTGAGGCTGCTTTCATCTAAGTGACCCGGCCAGGCTCTCTCAGCTACGGAGGGAAGGTAGGGAGGGGACCACATAAGTGACGATGACTGGCTATGGTAGAGTAAAATTTCATGGTAAGCCAACCAGAGGCAGAGTTGGGCTGTTGTCGTTCACGCACACACACACACAGACTCACACACACATACCACAAACGGTCGGGACCGACACACGCAGCAATGACCGGCCCGGATAATTCAAACAGGAAGCACTGACATTAATTTTCCCTCATTGAGATGATGTGATTGTGAAATATGATTATGACAGGAACAACGTGTTTCTCCACCTCGGTTTGTCTCACTTTGTCCCACAGCAACTTTCTCTGGTAACTAGTTACTTTTATCATGCTGTAACAACTAAGTCAGTTACTTTTTTTGGGAGAAGTAACTATAAGTAATTACTGTTTTAAAGTAACGTGTCCAACACTGAGCATGACAAAGAAGGAGGCAGATGCAGCATGAAGGCCGAAACAGAATTTTATTCAAGAAATAAAGCACTGATAACCAAGAAAAAAAACTGAAAATACTCTTTTGTATAGTGGTCAGCAGCATCGGTGGTGTGGGTGTGGGTGTGGAGTGTGTGCTGTAGATATGTCGCATGGATGAAATTAAAGTATGGGTGCAAGTCAAAACGGGAGGGGGGGGAGAGAGAGAGAGAGAGAGAGCGACCAGGAGAGTGGAGCTTTAAAAGGGATGAAAACACAGGGCCTGGGTGCTTCCAACTCAGGTGATCAGAGCTCCGCCTCCATACCTGCAGCATCTTAAAGACATAAAACAAAAATTACCTGGACAACCCTCACAGTGTTTTGGCCAGCAAAACCGGAGAGAGATACCGGAGCATGCTTAAGAACTTTAGCTGGTTGTTAACCTTTTCCACAGCGACGGATGTCCATAAACGTCATAAACACTTCAAGACTGTTGTATGATGTCAGTTTTTCAGCAAAAGGAGACACTTCCTTTCCAACTCCAGCTGAGCTTCAAGACCAGAGAGCAGCAAAGAGTCACACGAGTCGTCACTGAGCAAAGACCAGTTACTTCCTGCAGGTATGTGTGGAAGACTGCAGGGGGCACTTGGGGTGTGAAAGATATCTGTCCTTGCATGGATGCCGACGTCATTTAGGCTGTTTGACAAGGCTTTTCATGGTGTGTGTGTTAGATCGATAAACAGATAAATGGACTTAAGTGGAAACTTTTAAAAAAAAAATAATGCCCACCAAATGTCTGTCTTCCTTAAGTCGTATCTGGGCCGGTAGCCTCAACGTGGCGGTGCTCGGCGTCCACTGTGCTCAGCTGTGCGCCAGATTAACCATGGAAGGCCGCGTACAGGAAGCACAGAGGCAGCTGAAAGCGCAGCAGGACCTGCTTGAGCGAATCAGGTTTGAGTCTCAGAGCTCAACTGGGGTGTGGGTACAGTATGAACCATGAGTCTGCTGTTGGCAACTCTCTTTCTTCGCCTCTCAGCAAACAAAGGCCCATTAAAGCAGAGGAGTGTATCTATGGCAACTGGGTGGACACCATGTCTACAATCTGCCATGACATCACTACAGAATCCCAGGTAATCGCACACAGAATTTAGCAATGACCAAAATGACTGAACATTCAGTCAAATCAGGGTTTGTTTGGTTATTTTTCATGTAAAATGTGATGATTTAAAATCTCTTCAGGACTGAAACTCTTTTCTGTTATTTACGACAGAGTTAATTTCAGACATTGAATCAACAACTTGTTCAAAAAAAAAAAAAAAAAAATCCATTGAGGACCAATGTTCTCATGTCTGTTTTATACGTTGGATGTATCTTCTGAATCTGAAGCCAATGTTAACACCTCTTTGCCAGAAATGTTTTTGTACACACGTGGGAGATTATATGTGATCCAAAAGCCTGATATTCCATTAACGCTAACCTTGTAGTTTTTTGAAGCTGAGACATGCACCAGTGAAGTACAACATTCTGACCACGGCATGTTCACCATAGAAATAATGCAAGGGCACTGCAATGCATTCTCCTGTCAGAAGGAGTTTTATGTTGAATTTTGACTGCTTGGACTAACAGCTGGTGACTGAAAAGGTAAGCAACATAAGACCAGACGGAATGGGTCTAATCGAAGTTAATTATTTCAAAAAAATAATCCAATCCCAAATCCAACAGGGTGTGGCTACGTTGGGATTGACAAATCCCTGTCAGCTTCACCCTCATGTTCAAATGTGGTAACGTACCACTGCAAATCACTAAGATGGCAGTAGCTGGTTAGCTAAGCGTAGAATGAAGACTGGAAAAAGGGGGACACGCCCTCGTTTGACTGTTTAAAAGTACCAAAACCCCTAACCAGAACAAGAAGCATTAAACTAAGTTCCTCTAATACGACAAAACATCCTTTAGATGTTTCTTAATCAGCTCGTTCCCCAGCAGGCCCTGTCTGACGAAGCAGCGAAGGTGGTGTACCAGATGAGGAGAGCCAGCAGTGTCACCAACAGCAGCACAACTGATAATCCAGAGAGGCCTGTAAGGAGGAAAAAGGCCCTCGTAAATTAATCTGTCATCTAATCTGTCAGTGTTCACAGGGTCCTTTGTTTTATCCTGTTGGGGTATCTTTGGAAAATCTAGGAACATTTCTCAGCAGTCACTGCAGCACCTTGAATACATTTTGGCTATTCAGTATGTGTTTGAATTTGACTGAGCTGACTGAACTTTGGATTGTTCATAAACTGATTCTGCTGAGCCAATTCACAAATATAGATGCCTAGTTTCATATTTTGTCTTGTTCAGTGAGACTTATCCAGTGAGATTATCATGGTCAGACTTTGAAACGTTGTGAAACCTAGTATTTGCCCCACCTCTTTCCGAGAGTATGATCAGTATTTGTCTTGTTCCAACTCTTCATGTCAGATGGGTGAAATGTTCAAACCCCAGAAACCATAATAGTATTACAGCTGTCTTGTTTGTCCTTTGCTTACGTAGCTATTGGATCTACGATATGATTTCAAATAATGTTTTGTGAGTTTGAACATCATGTGTGTTTTTTGACTGTTATTGTATTCAGGGCTTCTCTTCATTAAAAGTAACAATACTCCACTGTCAAGATGTGTCAGCTGATGTAAAGGAGCGGTGCTGAAAATACAAAAGTAGAATCAGAGAAATGAACCCCACTAAAGACTCAACATAGAACAACGCCCCCAATCACTGTTATACTATTATATATTTTATCATGTAAATTACTGTTTTAGAAGCTCAGCTTTTACTGTCGATAAAACCCTACCAAGGTATTTTTTAACTGCGATTTGAAAATTCTGAAAATACTGACAAACATGTCAATTCCCTAGAATCCAAATTGATTCCTTTACAATGTTTGTTTTGTTCAAACAATAAACAAATCTCCAATGATGATTTTGAAATTTGTGGCGCTAGAATCAAGAAATGTTTTACATCAGGACTTTGAGGAAATATCAAAATGGACGTCAAGAAACTAACGGATCGTAGAAGTAATAATTTCAGCTGTACTTCTGTTAAGTGTTCGGTAGCTTCATGTACAGTATAATGTCTCTCGTCTCGTCCAGTCTTCTTCCGCTTGTCCGGGTCCCTGAAGTATTCCTTCCACTTTCCGAGGACGTCTCCAGTTGAGTGCTGCCTCCACCACCTCAGTCTGGTTTGCCAGAACCTTTTCAGGGCTGCCTGAAAGTTCTCCTCCATGGCCTCACCAAACCTTTCCCATGTCCAAGTTTTTGCCTCCCTGACTGTCCACACCGCGGATTGGTTGGCCCACTGGTAACTGTTAGCAGCCTCAGGACAGACATGCCCCTCAGCTTGACGGCATCCCTCAATTCCAGTGTCCACCAGCAGGTTCCGCGATTGCCGCCACACCAGCTCTGGAGCAGACTCTCATTACCCATTGGTTACCCCATGTCTGCATCTTACTCCTCCATCTGATCCACCTCACCACCAGGTGGTGATCTGTTGACAGCTCTGCCTCTCTCTTCAACCAAGAGTTCAGAACAGAAAGTTAAAGATCGGCTGATACAACTATTGCTTCAATCACAGACCTGCGATCTAAGGAGTCCACATGCCAAGTCCACTTGTGGACATACTTATGTAAGTCCAGTCCAATAATTGAACACTGCTCAAATTCAGTGGTGGCTAATCTGAACTGCTGTTCGGTGCATAAGGATGGACAACGCTCAGTGCCCGTTCCATGACCCAAAGACGCAGGCAAGCAGCCCTTCCATCCACCAGGGTGAACTCCAGCATGCAGGCTGAGAACCGGGGACTCGGAGCAGGCCCACACCTGTCCTCAGCCTCTCACCCATGACACCTCCAACTTAGAGTTAAGAACTTAATTTAGAACTTAGTCCAGCCCCTCTCAAAAGAGTTTGTTTCCACAGCCCAGGTTGTGCGTGTAGGGAGGGATGACTATATTTTGTCCATGATGTTCCTCCTGCGAGTGGTGGGCATTTAAACAGGTAAAGTGTCTTTATAACAAAAATCTTGTATTGCCCTGTTTCAATGCTTGAGCCGTTTATTTTTGCACAAGACAGTAAAGAAATCAAAAGCGAGACTGGTGACGGTCCACAGCACGTCATCATCATCATCACCATCATCATCATAATCATCATCATCATCATCATCAGCAACTCTTGACACAGACAGACGACGGAGTCAGTAAACGCCACACAAACAGACAATGTTAACTGTCATCATGACATTGCGATATAAGGCTCTAATCATGGTCCAAACCATTTCAAGTTGATGCAAAACCCTTGAAGGATCAGCACCTCTATAGCTCCTGTTGGAAATGACCATTTTTGGCCTTAACATGCCAAGTGTCTTTCATCCTTTCTAAAAGTCATTGTAACTGCTACTTTTTGGCAGGTATTTACCTGCAATGATGACTAAAAACTATATCAGATTGCATCAATTACATGTTAAAAAAAACAAACACACACATAGACAAAATTCTGCATTTTGCAACATGCAATCTAACATTGATTTAAATGGTTAAAATCCTGAACTTGAATGTGATTTTGATTTCATAGTCGAAACTGATGCTAATTTGAAAAAAACTGAACCAGCCAAAGTAGAAAATGATTTTAATGTTTAGGCTTTTTAAAGCATGTTAGGAATGCGCTCAGGACATGGCCATTTTTGGCCACGGACATGCTAGGTGGCAGCTTTGGCTACTTTGCTCCCCTTGCACAAACGTAACACTGCATAACAATCAATGTTGTTTATCAGTTACATATCCCAGCGTGTTATATCAATAATACAAGAAAAACATTTGTTTGGAATTCTGCAAAAAAAAAAAAAAAAAAATCAGTTGTGTTTACATATCATGACTTTAGACCGTCAGACTTTCCAGCGAATACACCAACATTCAGTTTTGCTTGCAGGTTGGCCGTTGTTTCAAATGTGCAAGCTCAGAGTTCAGCGTTTATTCACCAAAGAACAAAAGCAGAAGTCATGACTCTTTTCATCTCTCGGCGAGCACACGACCGACAGAATGCAACAAGTGCGTTTACTCAGTCTTCGTCGGTCAAATTTAAGGTGCCTGCACTTATGTTTGTCTGTTGCACTACATTTGTATGACAGAAAGTCACCTAGCTTAATATTTTGTTCAAAGTCACAAATGAGAAATTTGCTTGAATATTTCTCTACTGTCTGGACAGATTATCTTATTCTGGTTACCGGGTCGCGTCGTGCTGGAGCCGATCCCAGCTGACAACGGGCGAGCGGCGGGGTCCACGCTGGACGAGACGCCTGCTCCTCGCAGGGCCACATGAAGGACAGACAGCCACTCACACTCGCATGCACACCTATGAGCAGTTTAGAATAGCCAATACTTGCTTTTGGAGAGCATGCTTTTGGAGGTGGGAGGAAGCCGGAGTACCTGGAGAGAACCCACGCAGACATGGGGAGAGCATGCGAACTCCACATAGAAAGATCCCAAACCTGGAATCGAACCTGCCACCTTCTTGCTATGCGGCAACAGTGCACCACTGCACCGCCGCGTCGCCCTCTGTACAGACCATTGTAAAATAATCTATTTGGTTCCTGGGTAATTGCCTGGTAGTATTTTATAAACAGTAAAACAGAAGTAAAAACTGGCCCACTACAACAGTAATGGACATGATAAGCTATGTAAACAGTAATTGGGGATGTTGTTCAGTGTTGAGTCCTTAGTTAGATTCATTTTTCTGATTATACTTTTGTATTTTCAGCACTGCTCCTTTACATCAGGTGGAGTATTTGGCAGTGGAGTATTGGGAATTTTAATGAGGTGAGGCAAATATGAAATCAGACATCCATATTTCTAGATGGGCTAAAAAGAATGGATTCATGCACAACCCGAAAGTTAGTCCAAGACAGATACACCTGAACACCATGCATCATCTTGAACCGTCAGGGCGGCCGGTATTTACAGAAACCACAGAGCCTGCACAGTCAAAGAATGCCAACTGAATTTTCACAGCATTCAAAAAATTACGTTTTGTGGTGTGTCAAGGTGACATTTTGTTGCTGCTCCCTTTCAATTTTACAAGGACATCTACACGAATGAATCCTGGATGTCAGCAGCATGTGGATGTAATTGTCATGACTAGAAACACATGCTTCTGTCTTGCATGATGAAGGACGTACTTCCACTTTTCTGAGGTCGACGTCACTTGTAAATGTTAAAGACTTCATGCCAAGCAGCCATTTTGATACGAAAAAAAAAAGATATTTGAAAAAAAAACTGTAGTCAAGCTGTAGATTAACATATGGAAGAGTTGGCAATCAGCACAGTCCTATGAATCAGTTGTATTTCAAAGAATTTACTCTGTGGTTTCTTTAAACGAATGCAAACGGTCACGAGCTGACAGGAATGCAAGTTCTTAAATATTATTCCGTTTTCTGCCTCAGTTTCAAACCCCTGCCAGGCTCGGCATTATGTTGCCCTAACCGTATTTGTTCTCATATATTTTGGCACCCAAAGTGTGTTTGTAACAGAAGTATTTCTCTCACAACCATTAAATGATGTTACAGACTCTTGTTTCATTGCTTGAGCCGTTTATTATTTGAGACAGTAAAAGAGCAGATTTTTCAGCATAAGACACTTTTCAAAACCCATTCTTGTTAAAAACCCTCTAAGCTTATCACTTGCCGCTCCATTCCTTCAGTAGCACTAAAGCGATAGTAAAGAAATCTAGAAGCGAGACTGGTTGTCGTCATCATCATCAGGCACTCTTGACACAGACAGACGGCTTGTTAGAGGAACAGTAATCGTCGTTCCAGTGTTCTCCCCGTGCAAGCTCAGATCAAACACAAGGAGTCAGTAAGCGCCACACAAACCTGCAAAGCTGTTAATTGTCATCATGACATTGCGAGATTAGGCTCTAATCATCTTTACGTCCATCATCATCATCAACACACTCCGAAAGCGCTATCTTCATTTACCTCTAGGATTCATCTGGTCTCCCCAGGCGTTATTCGAGTTCTCTGGGACACCAGTTTTGGTAGTTGAAGGTTCCATCGGGCCACAGCCGAACTCTCACCTACAGAAGAAATAACTTTTGGGTAAATAGAGTTTTAATTATTTAACCCTCATGATGTTCGGGAATAAGGAATAAAACACATCTTGAGCGTCAGATCCCCCGAGCCACGCTTCTTTATACCTGTGACTGGCCATCAATGTCAGCCCCTGAATGTCGTTGTTGTTCTATTGGTTCATGGTGTTTCCATGAAAGTGTTTCTTAATGTGTTGGTGGGTTATGAATTCTGATGAAAAGAATCAGAGTCAGAATCCTTTTATTTGTCATTGTACAGGAAAGCACAATGAAATCAAAAATATTAAATGAAAGTGTTAATATGAGTGAGTCCGCTGCGGCCCACACGCAGCCCAGTGGGGGCGCCGTCAGTGCTGAAATTGATACTCAATCTGTCTCCAAATGTCCCATTGACTAGCGAGCCTGTGGGCCTAGGGCCTTGCTGTGGGTTTTGGGCTGGGGGACCACCATGTCCGCCAGGTCCGTTGACTTGGATCCCAGCTTTTGGGGTGCCATCCATGGCCCCCTACACGGGGCCTCGTTCTGAACCTTCCGGGTCTCTCTGAATTTATTTATATTGATGATTCCTATTTGTGACTTTAATTTTTTTTTTTTTTAACTCCCTTTCCTACCTATTTTTGTGCTTACACTCTTGCATGGAGCATCTGTGCTGAAAGTAATTTCCAATGAACTCAATAATAGTAAGTAATTTTCAATAAGGTCCTCTGATCTGATTCTGAATGATGTCCGTGGTGCTCCCCCATTCACTAATTTTAGTGTGAATGTTTTA
>CAAKHG010044237.1:0-20274 GCA_901007715.1 Dactylopterus volitans
GGAATTAAGGGGAAGTGGACGGAACGAAGAGGAGCCGCGGAAAAAAGAAAGGCTGGAACCATGTGGGAGGCGAGATAGGATGGGGAACCAAGGCAGAAGGATTACCGCATGCAAAATAACCACATACACACACGCACACACACACACATGCCCAGGAGCACGGGCGCGCACATGATCTCCGCCGCTTCACCCCGCTTACCGTCAAATTCTGCCGGTCCAACCCCAACGATTATAATTGACATGGGCAGAGACGCAGCCTGTGAAAGGGTGGGAGAATAAAGAATAGGCGCATCAGGGGCGGGGAGGAAGCAAGGTTCGCTCTTTCACTATTTGCTATCTTAAACGCCGCAGGCTGCCGGTGGAATACTCCGGCTAATTACTAAGTGTACGCTAGGAGCGCGTGGAAAGGAAGCTCAATGGCAGAAAAAAAAAATCCCTGGCATTGTTAAGACAGATGGGGTTCCTCCAATCCAATCTGCCCTCTGCAGCCGGGCCACGTAAAACCCCCCCTTGTCTGGTCAGTTGTGGTCTTTTCTAATTTCATGCGTCTGCAACTTTGTCTAAACCTGCCGAAGCCTGGCAGCTTAAAAAAAAAAAAAAAAAAAAAAAAAAAAAATGAAGGCCATCTACATCTTCCTCCTCCGCCGTGAGCCCAGGCCGAGCCGCCCAACCCGGCGCCTCGCAATATTGTTTATTAAATCTTAGAGGGACGGCAAAGTACAGTTTGAGCGATGAATGATGAATGAATCCTCCTCAGCGTTTCATAACTTCCATGGTTATTAGATGGACGCCCAAATTGCCTGAGAAATGAGGGGCGCGGATCCTCCGTGGGCTAGTAAATAATTACTCTCAAATCTTACTTTACAATAACATTACATCACATGGGGGCGCAGCGGGGAAGTGGGGTGTGGGGGGGGGGCAGGGCGGCGAGTGCAGGCGGCTGAGGCTGAAAATACATGAGCTCACCCAAAATCGTTACACACATTAACTCTGATCACTCTAATTAGAAAGCAGAGTTATTAGAGCTGACTGTAGCAGGATTGAGGGGTGCAGGGGGGTGGGGTGGGGTGGGGGCGGTGACCTCCTTTTCTTTCGCTCACTCCCCTCATTAGCGAGGATGGGAGAGAGAGAGAGCGAGGGGCCGGAGGCGCAGAAAGAACGGCACAATAGCCGGATTGCTTATACTGTAAGCTCTCTTTTTAATTTTGAAATTGTGTTGCTAAGGACTCAATCATTGCTGGATCGGCTATTGCTGGTCCCTTTTTATTTCTATTTTTTTTTTTTTTTTTTTTTTTTTACTGCCCTCTACCAACAGTTCAAATGCGAAGCTCTACTGTACATTGACGATGGACTCCTTGGTCTGAGCCATGTCCGTGATGACGCCGTCAGAGATGATGAGCAGGATGAAGTACTGCGAGCCGTCTGTCACCGCCGAGGCATACCTGGCAGTGGAGAGAAGCTCGGGGTCAAAGGTCATATGAGCAACGTGAGCGAGAGGCAGTCAGGGTTAGCAACACCCTGTTGTTGACAATTTTATCCAAAGACATAATTTTGCTCATTGAACTGAAGCTTCTCTACTGTGTATAAAATGTAAAATAGAATTGTTTCAATGTCCAATGCAAGTTCTTATTTTTAGACTTTCATGAAACACGGACGCCTTGTTTTTCCTCTTTCTCCTCAAGAGAGATGCCGGTGGTCTTAAATACACCCACATTCAATATGAAACATCACACTCAGCACACGCATCACATATTTTCTTCGGTAGCTTGGCCACCTCTACTGTCTGCTTAATTGCCAATTAGTCACATGAATCCTCTCCATACTGTTGCATCATGTTCCGTTTTCTGCAGCATGTGTCTATGTGCACACTCGTGTACACGTGCAGAACCTTGTAAAAAAAAACAACCTGGTGTTTCAGGCGCGGGTGATGTTGCACAGAAAATGAGGTGAAATTATTTCGACTAGTTACATTACTAATGGCTTTAAAAACAAACAAACAAAAGAGGGTCAATTCTTTCACAGGTGATGTCTCAACATGTCACACACGACCTAGCAATGTGACACTAAGTTACTGCCACTTTGCTAGCAGCGTCTCCCTGGTTCCAGCGAGATGCTCCACAAAAAAAATGAACAATGCGGTTATTCTCAGGCGGCGTGGGCGGACGGCGTTCAGAGGGACGGGATTGGAGCGCTGGTGATGAAAGGTGGGAAAAGTGCTTGTTACAGTCGCTCTTTGACGATCGCGAGATATGATCTGGCAGATGGGGACGTCAGGTGGGAGGAGAGAGCGCGCTGCACTACAAAACAGTGTTTCATCGCGGCTATTCCGTGTGCCCCCGGCTTCTTGCCGTATGCAGCGCGCTATGCAAAGGATGTAGTAAAAGTATATGGATCTGCATGCGTGTTGCTGCGTTGAAAATGCAACCGGGGGGCCGAGGCGCTCCGCATTAATGAGGTTTAGGTCCGACTGGTTCCAACGGCGGAGCGCTCGCGTGTTTTCTTCTCGTGCTTGCAGGGATTCATTTGCGGTTGGGTGGGAGGTGTGACTCTCGCAGCGGCATCGTAGCTATTCACAACAGTGGTTCTTTGTTCATGAGAGTCTGTATTCTATTTCGTTTCCCCCCGTCCTTGTTGCCTATCCCTGCTCCTCAAGGCGGCCCATCAGTCACAACACTGGCCCTTCCTCTAAATGGCTTTTACTTTAAGGTTCACAGTGGCTCGGGCACAGCGGGGACTGCATATTCATCTATGACATGGAAGTTTCTTGGCATTCAGGGTGTGCGAGCGTTGTGTTGTAACCCACGTCCGCGAGCGTGGCGGACCTACCTGGCCACATGGTTAATGACAGGGGAGAAGTGGGTGGGTCCGTAGAGACGCACGGATTTGAGACTCTGATAATAGGCCTCCATCACCCCCTCGATACCGTTGCAGTACGGGTTCTGCGGATTACCGTTCTGCGGGGGAAAAAAAGAAAAAAAAAAGGGAGGACAAAGTCGCTGGTGAGTCAAGAATCATGTTTAACACATTGTGCGAATGCAACTGACCGTTCAATATGCAAATATTGGAATTTGCAAATATCTCATGTGCAGAATGGCCACCGGCACCCCATGTCAGTGAGGACCTTTGAGGTGGGGATGAAAACAAATGTCTTTTAACATGACTTTAAGTCGCTCGTCTAACTTAACATATACAGGAAGTTCTTCCTTTTATGTACTCAGTCAAATTTAACAATAGTTTTGGTTGTTGTGCATATCTTTAATTGATTGCGATGTAAAAATGTCCCTTATTTTCTAACATTTGTATGCCTCCGTGCATACGTGTTTTACTAGTCAAAGGTCAAGGTGGATCCTTCTTTATTGAACTTTATATCTCAGAAACGCCAGGGGAGAAAGTCTTGAAATTTGTCATGAATGGCCGCTCTGGCTCGAGGCTGAACTGATTTTGTGTCAAGGCCACTGTGACCTCCATAAACACATTTTTGGGCCATAACTATCAATGTACCACACTGATTATGATTCCAAACAAATATGAAAAGGTGTGACGGCATTTCCAAGATTCGTCCTGTTCCTGAATTATCTGTGGAATTTGGCAAAAATGTCAATTAAGGCTCAAAGACGACTTGATTTGATTTTGGTGGTCGAAGGTCAATTCACCATTCACCTAATATTTAAGAAATGCATTACATATATATTATACGCATGGGCAATGCATTACTTGACAGCTCTGTCACACACGAGACCTAAACACCGTGTATCAAATTTGAAAGGAAAGTGAAGATTGTTTTGATATTCAGAGACAGTGCAACTAAAAGAAATAATAAGCACCCCAAGGGAGAAAACACTTTTAGTAGACGTGATATCTCTTTGTGGAAAAACAAACAAACAAACAAACTGAGACGGAATTACATTTGATTTTCAAAACAGACAAATTTTGTCTGCAAATTGGGGAAATAAGTGGATTACACGCATACTCACTTAACATCAAAAATGGCTACCTCAGAGGCAAAACATCAATAAGCTACAATATTGGGGGGAAAAAAAATACTAACACACATAAGAGGCATCAGACGGTTGCAAGACCTTAAGAACTCAAAGATACTCTGGGCAATTGTTCACATTTTGCTCTTTTTTCCTGAAGCATCATTTCACTGAAGAATATCCTGAGGCGAATGTTGAATATTTACCATATTTAACATTGAAAATCAGTCTGGTGAGATAGTGGAGGCCACAGGAAGATGGAACAAGACGATAGTGGCCGTACTGAGAGGAGGTCCTCCGCACACCGCACATTACTTGAACCGTAGATGTTTGTGTTTCTACAACTCTGTAACCTCTAATTTTTTTTGTTTGTTTTTTTTTTGTTGCTGAATCACTCTGGTTGACTGGCTCGAGGAAACAGAAAAGCGAGAAGCAAACAATATATCTAAGATACCCATATGTTTCGGTTTTTCTAATTATCTCAGCGAGGAGCCATCTTGGCCCACTCTGCTTGGTTGCCCATCAGTACGAGCGCGGCACATGAGACTCCTTTGCTTTGCAAATGGAGCTTGTATAATTATGAGGGATTCAGTGGTGGTCTTTTCCCACTGCGGCTACGCAGCTGTAGCCTTCCTTTTTAAGAGTTGACTGCGTTAAATCCTTAATGGTTAGATTAATGCATATGTGACTTGTCTCATGGTTCTGGCGCCACAGGGGGGGAAACTGTTACCCAGTGCTGAGCAGCTGTAACGGCTGTAAATGCCCGCGGGGCAACATCTGGACGTGACAGTAGACTGGCGAGCGGACTATGGGTGGCTGAGGAGCGGTGAGGATGTCTAGCACCCCCCCGGAGCACTTGACCTTAGCAGAGTGGTGTGGGCTGCAGTGTCATGTGGAAGATGTAATCCAGATTTATTTTTAAAGCGTACACCATTTCCCGTATGCCATTGGCGTCGTCTCCATCATCAGCTCCGCCGCCGCTGAAACCGCTTTTTTTTTTTTTTTAACTTGGTCACGACCTCCTAGCATGCTTTTTTTTCCCCAACGCATGAAAGTGTTTCGCTTGCATGCTCCGTGTTTCCAGTTTACTTTTAAAGGAGCACCCCCATTTTACGTTTTGCTTTGACTAACATGCAGTGCAATAACAAGTCTGCTTTCACTGTGGCCGGCGAGCTCTTCCCTCAGGCATTAAAGCTGATACAAGATTTATTCTCAGTGCCGGAACGCGGCGGCAGTTTCACAGCCAGTCGAATTTGTCTTCATAGTGCCAGTTTTCAACATTTTAATGTTGCTCTAAATTACCGCCGCATGCCCATTAGGTTATCCCAGAAAGTTTTGTAGACTTGCTGTCCGCCCATGTTGGAAGGCAGGAGTGAATAGCAGTGCCATATGGCCACATTTGAAGGCAGAGAAAGAAAAAAGAAAAGAAAAAAAACTAGCTGTCATCAGGAGGGGTGGGATGCAATTAGCTTTTAATTATGGGAACATTTCAAACAGTCTCTCCTTGAAGGCATACATTAAAAAAAAGGGTTAGTGTTAAATTAAAAATATGTTTTACGGGGATGTTCTGCTTTCCCTGCTGCATACTGTACAATCTCTGCGGTAAACTGTGAGTCTTTCGGATTCGAAATGCTACAGAGGCTGATTTCCAAGCAGTGAAATTGTGTGGGACCAGGGAGGATACTGGTGCTTCATATAGCAAAAAAAGAATTTAAAAAAGTAACGACTGCCTTTAAATAAATAAATAAAAATTCAAAAAAGTTTCTTCAGCTCTGATAGAAAGATATCTTCCAGCAAAATGTGGTTCAGATAGCTCATATTCTTGGGCGATTTAAGTTCTCGATTGGATTTTTTCCTCTGGTCGTATCTATAGGTAAACATTTTCTTCTGCCTAAATACAATAGAGTACATCATAAATAATAAATACTTTTTACATTTTTCTTCATTTTTTTTGTTTTTTTTTTGTTTACAGCTTCGCTGAGGTTTGCATGGTTTCGGTCGTAAATGGATAGCTCGCCGAAAAATAGAGATCCACTCATCATCTACTCACCACGGTGCTATCAGAAGGGCGGGAGAACTGTTTGAGTCCACAGAACACTCCTGGAGTGTCGCGGGTGAACAGCATTACGGCCAAATCCAGTCAGACTTAAACCACTCGCCCAACCCTGCACGAGTGCATTTCATTTTTGGGCTGATGAGCGCACACGATAGACGGGTGAGCAGCACGGGTGTCAGTTTGGTGGACAGAAGCATCCGCTCACCAAGGCAAACTCGTGCGACACCCGGCCGTCCGGAGGAAGCTTGGCGCCAAAGCCCAGCGCAGGAAACATCTTGTCGCTGTCGTAGTCCTGGATGATCTCTCCGACGGCCCGTAGCGCCATGGCGTAGTCATTCAGCTGGTACGGGCTCATGTAATGGAGCGAGGTGGGCTGGGACGGGTTGCCTGGGACCCAAATGGTTGAACACAATAAAACCCACATCAGCATCAAACCGTAATTATGCCTGCTCCCCCCCTGGGCTCTGAGTCATATTAAAATGAAAAGGAAGGGAGTGGGCGGATGGAGGTTAAAACGCAGACCGGAGTTTTAGTTACACAAACATTTTCTCCGAGGCACAGCTGCACTTGGAGGCGGAATCATCTCACCGCTGGTGTGAGGACCCGCAGTTGCTCTGAGTAGCACGAGGCCAATTGAATTATTACACTGATGGCGAGCTAGGGGGACCCTCTGACTCTGCAGATCCTGACTGAATCAGTCATGAATAAGTCAAAGGGAAATAAATAAGGAACGATGCAGGAACCATAATAACGCTTGGGAAAAGCGAGTTTCTTTTGCTGTCATGTCACATATTTTTGGCATCGACAAAAGAAACGAGAGCAGATAAAAATAAATGCATCTCAGTAAATTTAACCTCAGCGGCTGATATCAGCGGATGAGACTGATGTCCTATGTTGCTCCTTTTGTCGGCAAACAGCACGGGATGACTGAAACAAAAATATGCTGCTTTGTCTTTGAAATACAGTCGACGGTTCCCCTTTGGTCTTTTTTGAGGAATAGAGGATAAATAGTGGGGAGGAAATGTTCTGTAAATTGGCAGGAGATAAGATCTTAGCTTTAATGTGAGGATGAGTTGCAGTCTGACCGTTGTGACTGACCACGTTTGGTTTAGTTTATTATTGACGGCTGTATAGGACGCCGTCTTCCAGCCTGTTGTGTTCTGCAGCGGTGACTTTGACGTGACTGCGTTGTATTCAGTGGCAACAGTTTTTGGCTAGATAGAAAATTTTTTTTTTTAAAGTAGCAGAAAGTGTCATGTCATAATTTGGCCGCCTAAAAAAAAAAAAAAAAAAAGTTTAATTCTTGTCCACTAAATTGCTTTTGCAGTCGGCTTTGGATCCCGCAAGAGGTTTAATACCCCAGTGAGTTAGAACTGAAGAGGCCTCTCAGATGAGAGGCGAAACATCTTCACCAACCAACCAAAAAGGAAACCCAGCTGCCTTCTTCCTAAAGCTATTAGGATTACCATGAAATTACCATTACATGACTGAGCATCTGTACGGGCATTTGGTGAAGATTAGTCAAACAGGAGGAAAGTGCGCGATAGTCGGGCATTTTCACCTGCAGATTAACAAACACTTGGTGTTGTGAATATGTGACGCAGCAGGACAGCGTGGGCGGGACTGAGGCTCCGGCTAAACAGGCGCGTTGGCAGGATCGATTTGCGGGTTTTCAGCTTCCGTGATGACATCGAGGAAAACAAAAAGCATCCCCAGCCTTATCCTTTCATACGCAGACTCGTGCAGTTCAAAAAATCTCACCACTTTCAGTGATTAGATGGCGGCAGAATAAAGCGGCCCGTTTCTTCTGAGACGTCGCCAAAGCTCATTAACTCACTGAATTACGAAAATGAGAATATCACTCATCTGTAACAAAGTGCAGAAATGCTTCCTTTTGTTATTGTTGAAAATTGGGTCACTGACGAACGTGAGGCACTTTACCTAAGGGGGGGGGGGGCATAAACCTTGGCCACAATGTGACAAATATTAGAAATGGAAGTATTATCTGAAAGTGTGTGTAACTG
Source organism: Dactylopterus volitans (assembly GCA_901007715.1). Lineage (NCBI taxonomy): Eukaryota > Metazoa > Chordata > Actinopteri > Syngnathiformes > Dactylopteridae > Dactylopterus > Dactylopterus volitans. The sequence goes on from CAAKHG010044237.1 coordinate 8,058, forward strand.
CTCTCTGTCCACACGGAGCTGCAGACCCTTAAAGCAAAGGAAAATGTTCAAACGGGTTCATCTGCGCCGGCTTTGTTGTTCAAATCAGCTAAATCAAAGGTGGTGGTGGTGGTGGGGGTAGAGAGGGTGGGGTTGGGGAGTGCTTAGAGTAAAAAAAAAATAAAAAATACTGATAAGGAATCGCTTAAGAGTTCACATCAAATTAAGATCTGAGTGTTAACCGGCGATGTGTAATCAGTCTGATACAGTCAAGGATATGAGCAAAGCTTTTAAAACACTTACCATTTGAGGCTGTGAAATCAATTGCCACTGTGAAATTAATCTGGGTCCTGCATGAGAAATAAATCATGTAAGGAGCAACGCGGAATCATCAATCACGCTGGATTATGCCACAGCAAGTTTCAAAGCATGCCACGGCGAGCAATTAAGCGGCGGGTCATCGGCAGCTGTCTGTCTTAATATCGGCGCGGGGAGATAAACGCGGCGCTCTAATCCTCTCGGCTGACTCCGTGTCTTCTGTGCGCCACCATCACAGGCGACTCTGGCTTCAAAAATGTGAGAACGACGCCGGCGCTTTTAAGCTAAGCGGGACCGCGCGCCGCCGCCGCCGCCGTGTGTGGACTTACCCGCCTCTGATGTAGTCCAAGAAGGAGAGCTCGGTGTCCACCAGGCAGGACAGAAGGGTGACCTGCCCACCGGCCCGGGAAAAAATGGACAAGAGTGGACAGTGTGAGCAGAGTCTGCCAGTCAGTATGTTCACAGGCACAGTAATAATCCACCCATTAAGGCATGGGATGTTTTGATATCGTCTGTGTAGATCCTGAGTCATCTTAAGAGCTCGGGTGGAGGGGCAACTGGACCTTCTTTGGTTGTTAGGACGTTTTAACCCTTATCCAAATGGTTTCGTCAGTTCTAGCTGTTGCTCGCGGTAGTCCAAGGTATTTAAGCTCTTGTGGGGTCGTTGATACTTGGAGCGTCATCGAGGTCACCTGGGAGTTGTTGACCCATCCAGCCCACCATGTTTGGTTGTTGGGTGGGGATGGACCAACGATTCCCATGAAGGGACACCGACCCCTCGGAACTGAAGAGGCCTCTTTTGGACGAGAGGTGAAACGTCTTCAGACAACCCGAAGAAGTCGGGCTGCCTCCTTCCAAAACTCTTCAGATATTTTGATATCATTCATGTTTCAAAGTGCCCCTGAAATGACAAATGCCCCTCTGACCCTTTTGGTTCACGTCGTATCGTTGACCAATTTAACAAAAAATCTGGCCAAAATGGTACAAAAAGGCCACAGGATGGACTGTATCTACTCTGAGGACACTGGTGTCTGTGGAAGCTTCAGATTATGTGTAAGGTGGACTGCAACAGCAACTTCAAGGAGAAAACGACGGGCTTCATCCGATCAATGTTTACTGTTCCACGAGGAAATGCATCATAACACGGAAGCTGTACCGTCCTGTGATTTGATTTCAGGTGAACTTTTAGACAATCCTTTGGGAAGGGTACAAACTGTTGACTTACCGTTCCTGAGTTTTGGTACTTTTTCTTCTTCTTTCCTTTCTTCTTTGGATTTAGCACCTGTAAAGAGAAAAAAACAAAAAAAAACAGGGGGTTTGAATCACGCTTGCTGTGTCTGAGTGGTGAGACGGTAGAAAACAGAGATGCTGACTCATGGTTCATTTAAATAAGACCTCAATTCAATTCATGCCGGGATCATGGCAGCTTTCTAGCCCCCTCCACCCCCCTTTTTTTGCCTCCTGTTGTTTTCCTCCTTCACTCTCTCTCTCTCTCCATTTCTCTCTCCCTCCCTGCCTCCCTTAGGTGTTTCCTGAGTTGATTGTTCCTGCTGTCATCCTACCACCACACCCAAAGCAGTATAATACTCTTCAATCCCGTATTTGCCAGTTTCATCACATCATGACCAAACCGACGCTGGTTATAGTCTTGACTCCCCTGCTTTGTTTTTTTTTTTGCCTGTCACTTACCCGTGTTCTCTTTGTGCATCAGATCCTGTCTTCAGCACACCAGCCTGCCATTAACCTGCCAAGATCCAGCCTGCCAAACAACTCCTCCAGTCCAGTCCTGCTACTCTCAATCGTCTCTCGCATGCCAGCCATCCAGCCCAGACCCCTCACCACTGACTACGTTTGCAATAAACTGACTTCAGCTGTTCCACTGTGTTCTGCTTTTGGTTTTAATCTCCATTTTAAAATTGACAATGCATCAGAATTTTAAAACTAAAGGAGAAAAAAAGCCTCCAACAAATCTTTAATTAAGAATTTCAATCATCACATTACACACAGCTTATTTAGGAAATTAGCTTTGCTTCCTTTCCCTCTTGCAATACTGATCTTTACTGTACACCCCAAAACTGATAAATATTATGTATTCTGTGCTTTTGCGTTTTGACGTCAGCTTTATGCACTTTTATGTGGCTCCATTAACTGACAAAAACAACGTCACAACAAAAACAGGCTTCAAGGACCATAAAGGAGCCACAGAGGGTCTGGAGTAAATCTAGCATTGATGGATCCATCAATGCCTGCTCCATACAGTGATTCAGTGCTTCATGAGCACTTCTACTGACTCTTGACCTTCATTGATTTGTCATTTATTTATACACGGCGGGAGAGAAAGTTAATGGACCAGTCAGTGAACTAGAGGAAGACACCTTGAGCTTAATGGCTCATACTGTACATGAGGGTGTAGTTCCACTGACACTTGGATCCCTGTCGATGCAAATGTAGAATGCTGCAGCGACGCTGATCAAATGCGATGGCTTGAATCAAAATATAGATCAGAAAGGGGATGTGGCAAGAAACAGCATTCAGACTGGATAAAAGCCAGCTTATCCTTGAGGAACTCTTTGGAAAATGTTTAAAACAAATACATTTGACGTCAAGAGGCGCATCAGGTTTGTGCGTGCGTGCGTGTCTTAGTTTTAAATAACAAGACCCTGACCATATATCCACAATCAAAGGATTTAGTCACCTATAATATCTGATGTATGCTCACCTGTATTCATCATATAGCCTGCACAGCTATTTCAAGAAAACAACAGTGTTTGGAGCTCATGCTTTCCTTCATCTTTAAAACTGTTTTCAATATGATCTTTTTGCGATCGAACAAGCACACGACACGATTCAAGCAAACCTGAGATACTAGAGAAGCATATGATGCATAACTTGTGTACATGATTTTGTATTTGTAGGGAACTTTTCAAGCTAGAAACACAAAGTGCAAAAAGACAACATAAAAAAAAACACAGATTTCCAAGTACGGTGTAAAAGCAAAAGGCTCGCAAGTGAAATCATTGGTATTGTAAAAACAATTAAAGCAGTTAAGAGTAACTGCGGCAGTTACACGACATTATGGAATTGTGTTAACGAATGAGGCAGGCAAAGCAGTAAAGCGTCAGCAGATCACTGCTGCAAGAGGAGCCGTCATGGCATTTCCTGTGCGGTGGCACGCACGCTATTATTCGGAAATCTATTTATTGTATTTCCCTTTATTACGTAAAAATGTTTTCAGCAACCAAGTCAGTGGTAAGCTTAGCGAGTCCCCGTAGGAAGCTAAATTAATCTTTGACACAAATTCCCATTTTTTTCCCCCCTCTCACGCTCTGCTATCATTCCACAATTTGCGAAATGACTAAATTTTCCGCTTCTTCTTCCCGCTCTCATCTTCTCAATCATGTCAAATTTCCCACATTGTCATAATCGTTCACATGTTCTTACATGACTGTTATCTGGCCAGTCATCTTTCTGCCGACAGCAATATCTGTGAGCTAAATGACAGTAATTTCATCAAACTCTTTCTCCGTTGCTAACAATAAACAGCATTATTCACTTTGATTTGAATGAACTGCCACGAGCTGCGTTAGTGCCGTAGCCTTTTGCAAAAAAACAACAACAAAAAAACAAACTGAAATCAATAGTTATGTTGTAAGTGATGCGCAAAGGAACATGTACTTACTAGAAGATTTTTATGTGAAACAATCCAAAATATAAATGCAGTTTGTGCTCTGACACTTCTTGGTCACTCCTGAGTTGAGCAATCTGAGGGCATCTTCACCTCATCTCATCCGGTTTATGTGAAGGCAGTTTCCGTATTTAGGTCAAAGATGCATGTGTACTCGCACCTGATACGTAATGAAGACCAATACGCATCTGTGAGCAGCGAAGTGAGGACTTTTTTGGGAAGTCGGGACGTTTCGGACGATTCTCACAGTTTAAGGGTTCAAGGTTAGACTGGGTTTAGTCTGGGTCGGGGGTGAGGTGCTGCGACACTTGGTTGAAATGGTAAGATGAGGAACGTATATGGATGTGTGCGTCTGCGTGTGTGCGCGTGTGTGCGTGCAAAGAGCATCACCTCATAGACATGGAACTGTGACTGGCTTCTGGACATTTCTCTGTAGCTGGTGCTGAACTCGCCAATGAAGTCGTGACTGTAAAAAGGAAACGCAACACAGAAATTCCAATTTCTTCCCATTTGCATATCTAGATACATCAGCCTTAAATCAGTAGCAGTGAAGCAGCAGCTGAAGAACTGATTAAAAATGTCAAATGAGGAGGTATTTATACATTTCATCTTTGTCCTGAAAGGAAATTTACATTCTTTTCATAGTGCAGGAGAAACCAAAGAGCATCATGAACAATCATGGACAAACAGGCGCGCCAACTAATTCTGTAATTTCACGGGCCATACACAGCAATCACTTGGAATCATGGTCGGAAATTGGCGGCCACCATCACCTGTCAATCAAAATGTGACGGCTATCTGCTCGAGAGCCTCTTTTAAAAGGCGTCGTAGGCGTGGGTTGATTTCAAGGCGGCGTGACAATAAAAAACATCAAAAACTTTAGAGGCGGATGGGATGCCAGAACATACAATTCAGCACAGGCTGAACCCGATTTAGAACAGGAGAGAGAAAATTGTTCCCATACCCTCCGTCTCGATCCCAGTCGTACACCTCCACCTTAATGCTCCTGCGGGGCGAGAGGGGAAGGGGCGGGGGGAGGAAAGGAAAGAGGAATGAAATCCCATTAAAAAACCAATTAGCATCACTGATTTACAGTCTTTCTGCTCAAAGGGGTTAGCAACTCGCCCGTGGAAGGCTGGAGTCCTGAGTGGGCTGGGAGGACCGGCAGAGACACAAAGGGAAAGTTGAAGAAAGGTGGCGAAGGCTGATATCAGTAAACCCTGCTCTGAGCCCCCAGAAATAGAATTTGAATTAGAAATTGACTGGAAAGAACCCAAATTGCGCGTGCGCGCGCGAACAAAACGCTTTGAGTTCGTTCTTCAGGCGCCTTTTATCAATTCCGAGCGGCGTAGCCTGTGCAAAAGGCGCGCCTGATATTACTGAAGAGCCGAATCCCGCTGAAACCGCAACCGCGGCAGCGGCACGGGTGCTCGTTGTTCTGCTACAGGTGCATGTCTCGCGAGTATTCACGTGCCAGTCTCGCCCCCCTCTTTTTTTTTTTCTCCCCCCCTTCCTGTTGCTATAAAACAACGTGCGGGATTTGAGGTGAATCCCATCTGTCATGCACAACCACACCAGATTGTGTGGGCGCTTGAAGAAAGAGAAGCGACATCCTGAGCCGGGTGTGTGTGTGTGTGTGTGTGTGTGTGTGTTTGGATCAGCTGGGTGGAAGATTCCTAAAGCACCAGGTCGAGGTCTAATTTATTCACTTCGCCCTCGTTTCTCTAATCTAACAACGTGGGGCGAGGAAAGTGTGGCGGCCCTCTTGTAGCATTTAATCTTAATCTGTGGCTTCCTTCACATTATCAAGTCAGGCGCGCTTATGACAAATCCTTGAAGCTGCTGGATCAAATGCCTTTTTATGCTCTTTTTTTTCCCTCTGAAATCGTTCATGCTGCAAAAGCTAAAGGTCTAACGAAGAAACACAAGTCTCTTTTGATCCTAGCTGTAAAAAAAAAAAAAAAAAGGCTCGTTCTTACCGTTTTCCACAATGCCTTCTATTATTTCAACAGTTTAACCACGACTACTGTAAAATAAGTTCCAAAAAAAAAAAGGTTTCATAACAGAAAGAAACTGGTGTTTTTTTTTTTTTTTGCAGTTTCACTGTGACTGCCGTAAAATGTTTAGGGCGCCTCTGGTACTCTACCTGTCGTAGTCTCCGTTGCAGAGCGCCCTGACGGGGATTTTAAAAGCCTGCCACACCGGGTCCAGCGTGTTCTTCACCACCTCCGTTTTGTGGCAAATCGTGTACCTGCGAGACGGTCAAAGCTGTTAGCGGACGATAAATTTGCCTAAAAGGTAAAAAGAAACAACAACAACAACAACATCAACAACAACGACAACGCCCCGTGTGTATCCGCTCTTTTGTCGAGGCGAGTGTAACTTCTCTGGCTGAAATAGCTGCTCCCCGTTCTTTTTGTGTGTGGCAGAGAGTCTGGCTCTTTGTAGCGGCGGCGTGCTGCTGTTGTGCCCTGCAGCGGAACATTTAGGCTGCATCAGTAAATACCCAGCTGCACTAAAAGGGAATGTGTTAAGTGCGAGACACTGAAGTCGACTTCAATAAAAGCATCTGCGGGGCAGAGAGAGCGCGATCTCCGCGCGCACACACACACACTTTTCACTTAACTCCATCTTATCCATCTATTCTCCCTTTATTCCCCCCCCCCTCGCTGTCAGCTCTGTCCCATTATCTCTGCTCATCCCTCTGTCTGCCGCTCGCGCCTGTTGACGCCCGGATGGCATAAGTCACATATACAACGCCGCGTATTACATAACATCGCATAGGCAGTTCAGTCCGAAAAGCCGCTGTGTGGGAGCTTTCTGGAGCGTGAAAAATCACGCTCAGGAGCCGATACGCATTCCAGGCATCCTTCTATGGAATAAGTGTGCATTTGCCGGGCGGCTTTTGTTAATTTCGGTAATTTGAGGTCCAAAAATATCACAAGGAAGCTGCTTGTCAACTCACGATCCGTCCTCGTTGCTGCGGTAGAAGACGAGAAAGGGGTCCGATTTTCCAAAGAAGTCCTTCTTATCCAGTTTGTTGCCGCAGAACTGCAGCATCACCGACTCCTACAGGGAGGGAAAGGACCAGATGTTATGTAGGTTCAGGTTCGAGTTTAATGACACAGAATAACACCGGCTGCCATCAGAATGCTGTCGGATGATGATGATTTAACCTTCAAAACCACTTTTTTACCCCCCCAACACCGACAACTAAACTGCTTTTTAAATTGAGTTAAGAAGGAAGCATATTTTATTGATCGTTATTGGGATTGGGATTAGTGATGCGGCTGGACTGTACCGGCTTATCGCGAGAGGCGTCACTCTGACGGGCACGGGCGGGATGGCCAAAATATTAGGGACACCTCACAGTGCAACCCATCACAATTCGACGGCATCATACCAACCACACAAACGTGTCGCCACCTCTCTCAAACAGATTCAATAAAAATTCAGCACGAAACAAAAAAAGAAAAATCACGCCAGGGGTCATAATGTTGTGGCTGATTGGTGTATGTGGGTTAGAAAGTTATTTGGTATTACCCCAACATGTCATATATATATATATATATATATATATATATATATATATATATATATATATATATATATATATATATATATATAAAACTCGACAAAGCAATGAAGTTAAGGCGACTGTCACTTTTGAATTGACCTCTTGACTCAGTGTTTGAAAAGGGAAACTTTCCTGTGTGTTGGTGAACTAATGTAAGTGTCTTTTATTGACAACACCTGATTTTGCTCTTTTGCACTTTAACAAGAATATATTTGCCTCTAAATGTTGAGAAGGAAATTGTGAACACAGTTAAATTGTACGGTTACCTTCTTATTATTGTTGTACACTGACTGAAATCTCGGTTTGAAATATCTCTTTTTCCAGTCAGTGCCGCCGAATGTATTTTTCTGCACCGATAAGACAAGACGGTCAAAATTTCTTTGGTAAGACGAGCGTTTGATTCTTGAAACTGCAATGTCAAAATCACTGTCACCACTCGAGTTTTATTGCAATGAAACGGATGGAGCCACTGGCCGTCTGGTGCACATCAAGTCCAAGTTCTGAGAAATGAAATTAAACATTCATTATGACCTGTCCCTAAAGAGGGATTAAAGGATTAAATCAAGATAATCAAGTTTAATTCCTCTCTTGAATATTCTGGCGCTTGCATATCATTAATATGATATCATCTCAAATTTTCCAGTTTATGAAATTACGAGATTCTTCCTTTCAAATAAAGTTCAGGTTTAATTAACACTTTTAGTGCTTCTCTGTATTCCCCCCTTCACTGAGAAACTTCCTTGGATGCATTTGGACGAGAGCTTGTAAAACCTAGCTTAATGCTCCCATTTTTCAAGTGGGAATAACGCTACAGACAGACGATCGTCTTATGTCCGGCATCTGCTGTGTTGTCTGTAGTCAGAAAACAAACAGGTCTGAACGGCAATCCCATGGAACATTTAATATTGTTATTTTGACCTCTGAAATGAAAAAAAAAAACAACAAAATTCTGTCCAGATTGTAGCTTCACTCAAACTACACACACAAAGGCACGTTGCTTCAGAAAAAAAAAATATTTTGCTTTTGAACAGTACCACAATATATAATAGGATTTTTTTTTTTTAAAGCGGATTTGGGAGTCGCAGTCTGTCTCTTGTCAACAGACGGCGGGATTCAGCACAAAAGTCAACCGAAGACGTCAGTGTAAAATTACACGTCGAAAAATGACAGCGGTCCTCATCAGCTGTAGGAGGATGAAAATAGTTTGCCTACATTGGCGTGTCTAGAGATATACACCTGCAAGAGCTTTTTTTTAAGGCCTTTTAAATAACACGAAGCTGAATTAAAAACCAAACTTGTCATGGAAATACACACCAAAAGCAAAATATACAGCATATGGATATGCAGGCAGTACACCACCATGAGTAATCCTGAGCCATAGCAAATGAAGCTCGCAGTCACCCGTCCCTGAACTAAGAGAGTAACAAGCTAGTTAGCAAGGTGTTAGCATGACCACAAGTTCTACGATGCCAAGACGCTGACAAAGCACAGCCAGAAATAACTCTTCAATCTGGCATCCACTGTGTAAAAGTATTTGTGACCCATCTAGTCTGAATTTAATAACAATCTTTTTAGGTGCCGCCAGCCAGAGTCAACAGGAATAAACATCTCGCACCCGCCGCCAAACGCAGATGCGACAGGTCCGTTAAAAGCGGCACCTTGTTACAACATACAGCATATGGTCTGTGGTCGCGCCTGACATTTGGTACGGCGTGCAGGAGTACACTAGATAGTACACTATAGTCACACGTGTGTTATCGCAGCGACACTGAGGCCTGACGATGTCACTGGTGGAGCTGTGAAGCGAAATCACCGTGGACAAGTGCTCAGAGATGAAACCGTATCAAGGTTTGCACACAATTACGGCCCCTTTACACAGCGCATCATAGACCAACTAATAAATTCCATCGCAGCAATTAGTCATGCAATAAATCCCACAGTCTTGAAGGTTTTAATAATGAATGATGTTCAGTTAAAGTAGAAAATCCAAAAGGATATATACAGTGGTGCTGTTAAATTCTATTGAACCATATTTTGTGAATATTTATTCCATCCTCATTGCAACAAATGCGTTGAAAGCAGCTCTATGACAGTAACCTGGCAGCTGAGTGTTTGTACTGTACCCATGTGTTTTATGCAGCTGTGCATCTGTATTAGTCCAGGGTGGCGCCTGTATAAAATTACTCATGACAACAGCATTTTAAGGACTAACGTGGAAAAAAAAAAATAGAAAAAATGTCATCCATAGGAAAAAAAAAAAAAAAAAGGATGTGAAGCTCACGATGAGAGCCGTTCCTGATGACTCTTACCCTGCAGTTGCTCAGCTCCTCTGCTCTCACGATAATGGTGCCACATTTCTTCCCCGGGATCCCACTGCAGGAGAAAAGAACATCAGACACAAGGAACCTTCACAAATGGGTTCACAGCCCAGAACCAGAGGAGAAATCTGTCCAAGAGGCACAAGGCAAAAATGCTGTAACACAACCATTAACGTATTTAAAGCGAAATCTCTCATCGTTTATCTTCTTTTAGTCCTCCTAACACCAAAGCAGTTTGCTACCTAATACGCTGCGGCGCTCCGGGCCATTTGCGCTGTATTTAACTTGGATTTGTATTCCGCATTTGTGCTGTATTACGTGGTTCAGTTGGTAGAGTGGCCGCTTAGTGTTGCCGGTTTGTGTCAAAGTGAGCGAGAGGCTGAACCCCTAATTGCTCCCGATGAGCACCGGCGGTCTCTGCCGGCAGTGCGCGAAGATGAGGATGAACGAGGCGGCGGTGGCGCCTCGGGCACAGTTAAGGTAAGATATAAGTAAATAAATAAATAAAATAAATGCAAGCCCATTTACTATTTTAATTGCGCATAAGTGAGCAACATAGTAAGACGTGTTCACCTCTTTTGCTTTCGTGCAATTTACTCATATTGAACTCTGGTGTTCCAACATACATCTGTTTGCACTTCCTGTTTAGCTGTTCAAACTGTGCTTACTTCATTTACTCTTAAATTGTGCTGCGGTAAAGTTTGCAACCTACATTGTCAAGCGAGATTTCAAACCAGTGCCTTTGGGGTTACTAGTTTGTGTCTTAGAGCGCTGGGCGACCATGGCAACACACCTTTGTTTAACAGTAATGGACACTTCCATAATTATGTCAGCGTATTTACAGTAAATATTAACCAAGTCTAAACAATTTCTAAGTTTTTTTTTTTTTGCAGATGTTCATAGTGATGAACTGTAAAAAGTATAAACGCAGACAAATAAAATTAAAACTGCGATATCATATACGGTAAGCAATGTCAAAAAAAATATATATATATATTTTTAATAGCAGGACTGAACAAGATTTGACTGCTCCCAACTGAAAAAAAAGAATAGTGTTCAAAAACAAACAAACAATATAAAAGCATTTATGATATTAACAGTCAAACCCAGTTCTGAAAGGTCTCCAGCACCTGCAGTGCTTGTACCCATAAATTTATGCTTGGATGAGAACCTACAAAAACACTCAAAAATAACATGACCACATCCAGTGACATTTCGTCCACAATGTTTGTTTACACCCGGCACTGGTGAAGCATAATATTCAGCCAATAAAGCCAAAGGAGCCTGACCACTAAAAATAGACCAAATGAATGCCACAGACCTGGGGCCCATTTCAGCGCAGGGAAGGGCAGTGACAATTTCATTTGGCTAAGTAGCGTCCGCTGATGGCGGCGGGAGCCCGCGATAACATGTATGGACAAACTCGTGACAAATTGAAGCGTGGCTTTGAACCCCCTACCCGCCCCCTCCCCCACCTCCATCACCTGAGACCCACCGCCACCACCCTTTGAAGCTCGGGGAGGCATTCAGTGAAATTAATTCACGGCACGAGCGGGCGGATTGCACAGTAAGGGGGGCATGTAGAAAAAAAAGAATGAAAAACGAGAAAGAGATGGTCATTGTCACAGAAAAAGAAATTGGATGAGTGATTATCAAGTGAGGGGGTCAGAAAGGCAATATCGGAGCATCTGTTTTTTTTGGCATTGTGACAAAAAATTGTGTGCTGATAATCAATTTCTTATGTATTTGTCATAACAAAACAAGTAAAGGGAAAGAGAGGGCACTCCCCCGTTATAATGAATAATGTATACATGTATTATAGGAAATAATTTGCAGACTAAATCTATCAAAACACACAGTGATAAACAGTGTTCCTTAGAGCAAAATGCTAATATCAGCGTGTTGCGCTGCCACCACTGTTTATAATCAGTGTTTGTTGGTCCTCCTTTAGCATGTTGCGCCTGTTTCCGAGCCTGCTTGGTTGTGGCTCGTCTTCTCTCACTTGTGTGTTCTTCAAATAAAAAAATAAATCAAACTGAATGAAAGGGTCAACACAGTGGCAATGCTAATGTTCAGCAGGTATCATGTTTACCATTATTTTTACAATATATATTATGTGTATTTTAGTGCGTTAGCATGCTGACATGTGCTGATTACTTCATTAACACAGACAGACAGACAGACAGACAGACAGACACACACACACACACACACACACACGGTGAATTCTGGAAATATTGACAAACTGACAATTACGTTACCCCAATAAGTCATTAGCTGTTGATCAACAGCTATATTTAGACATTGCTGGAACATTTAATTATCTTGATATGCTGGCAA